>JAJOOR010002267.1:0-78321 GCA_036250505.1 Solanum acaule | reverse complement strand
AATGTGTGTGTAGTATTTTGTTAACATACATAACTAAACAAGAGAATGTTTCTAAAAATTTCTATAATAATAATAATAATAATTTATATCACCTGGGCATAACATGGCTTGTACCTACATAGTAGTATTTTTTTTTAAAGAAAAGAAAAAGTTGAGATAACTACAAATATGAAAAAAAAGAAGTTGAGTTGTAGGAACGTCATATCACATAAAGTTAAACGGTTATAAAATGGACAAATTGCTTTCTGCTCTCCTTATCTCTTTATCTCTGTATAAAACTTTGAACCATCGTTTTGCTTTCTTTATCTCTTCCTAAAGTTTTTACTATATATATATAAAACATCTCACTTTCACAGATCTCTTGGTAGTACTCCTTCAATTTTATCTTCTTCTTTTTTCTCTCTTGACTGTCACAACAATATGAAGTTAGAAAAAGAAGAACGTAATATTATCATGATAATTTACCTCATAATAACCCAAATTATAATAATAATCAACAAATTGATAAGAGTAAGTTCATATCAGCAACAACAATGGAGTGGGACCTTAGACATATATGTCGTGGGATTATTGATGAAAGAGGTATTGATTTTTCATCACTAAATAATGACCAAATCATGAACGTGCTTGTCATAATTGAATGCTTAAAATGGTCAAAATTTACAAAAAATCCTGGAGCAGCAGTATTAATTATAGATCGAGAGTTCTACCAATATTGACGTAGAAAACCTCACCTCCACAGTTCGAGGTAATATCATCCCTTTCAATAAAGAAGTCATCAATGAATTATATGATACTCCACAATGTGATGACCATGTATTTCAAGAGCTACTTGAAGAAAGTAATTTTGATGTCTTTACTCCATATCTATGTCCACATGAAATTGATTGGCACTTTGGCACTGAAGTAAAGATGGATTGGTTTGCCACTCGAAATCTCAGTATGTCAGCAAAAATATGGATGCTATTCTTAAATGACCTCTTGAAATCAGATCGCAATTCTGGTGAGATAAGAGTTGAGAAAGTGGCTTGGTTATATGCACTAGAAAATAGATTCACAATTAATGTTGGACGGATAATTAGTGATAATATGGTATGTTGTTGGACTGTGAGAATAGTAAAAACAGTATACCATGGAACGACTATACGAAATTGGTAGGACGTTTTGGGAGGAGACCATCACCTTCGTTGGGATTTCTTCATTTGTCTAACATTGAATGGACAAGTCTTAATCAATTAGGACCATGTGTGAGACATATGAATACACCAGGACCTTTAATAATTACGGGAAAAAAAAAGGACGCCCAACACTCTCTACGGAGTTGAAAAAGGTTGAGGAAAAAGTTAACCAACTTATCATGCATCAACAATCTATGCAAGAAGATTTTAATGCATTTAAAACTCAATTCTCCTACCCCATAAATAATGTTATATATGATGCGGGATATATATCAGTAGACGCTCCTGTCGTGTGGCAGTTTATGAGCAAGTCCATTTAAAATTTAATGGAAAACATCACCTGATTGAGCAGGTAGCTGAAAAAACATAGCCTGCTTCATTGAAGGCTTGACAAGTAATCTCTTCCAATTGTTGTATTGAATGTTATTGTTGTACATATGTATATATACACAATCAGTTCACTAATTAGTTACCTGATACATCACTACTAATCGGGATACAATACATTGTAGACGATAATTCATCTCCACTGATTATTAGGAATTATATGGGAGTAAAGTTGTACGTTGAGGTGAAGAAACGTAAGGTTGGATTTGCTATGTATCCCTTTTGTATTGATACAACAGATAAGAATGTTGGCGAGATACAAAGCTTTGATGTATCAACTGGTGCAATTGTCTGGATTTGCTATGTATCCCTTTTTTTCTGAATTTTTATATTGATATATAAGTCGTGATACATCGCTGATTACAAATTGATACATTACTAGTTTGACGTATATGTATTGTGTTTTTAGATCTTTGAGTTAGTGTGCTGATAATATAAAGTATCATATACATGTGAATTTATTTTTTATTTTTTATATTTTATTTGTGTTTTAATAAGTATTTTATATATTTGAATTTGTATATGAATGTATAAGTCATGATAAATTAATGGTTACAATTTGATACATTACCAGTTTGATGTATATATAATGAGTTTTTAGAGCTGTGAGTCACTGTGTTGTTGATATAAAGCATCATGATACATTACTATTATTATTGTGGTTGTGAAATACTGTATTTTATAGATGATACATTATATATGTAATTTGTTGTAAGCACATCAAAATGTTCGCGAATGGGGGTATGAAGCAGCTTATATTTATATTTTGTATTTGATATTAAGTATAAGTTAGTTAGCTGATTGTTTGTGATTGATACATAGAAATAATTGTTTTATGAAATGTATCACTATTTTTTTTAATATTGACAGGTTGTTGCATCATCGGAGTATCTTTATTCAGTCTATGATTCTGGAAGAAGATACAATGTTTGCCTTGAAAAATAAATAAGGAATTGTGAAAGATTCAATGATTTCACTACCAGATAAAGAAATTGTCTTGCCACCTAGATACAAAAGGATGTCTGGACAATCACAAAAAGAAAGAAAAAAACTCAAGTGATAAGCTAACTACGAGCACAAACTGTTGTGGAAGTTATAGACATGAAAGTCACAACAAGCGATCTTGTAATTTCATACCCAAAGAGAAGTGATACATTCTTTCATTCAACTTCCAATATATTGAAGCGTTACAATTAATAAATAGAAATTTATTCAACTTTGGGTACATTTCTGTTTGATAATAATTTAATCACATTGTTAAACTATTAAATTTTGTAAATCTGGTACAATGTTTATATAATGTATGTTTTTTTTTATTTTGATAATAATGTATCTGATACATTATAATTGTGAACGGCTGTGTTTACTGTAATTTTATATTAAAGTATCACATATAAAAGGAAAGACAAAATAATATATTTGATACATTAATTTATGTAATTGTCACGACTCAGACCGTCATGATTGACACCCATGCTAACCCTCCGGTGGAAGAACCATTACTACAACCAACTAAGTAACATTAACCAAAATACTACACATTTAAAGATATAGAATCAAGTTTAAATGGAAATAAAAATGGAGTCCCCATAAACTCCAAAGGTTCAAACAAATAACTAACCAAACTAATGAGGAAATTTAACCCCTAGAACCTGAAAGTCATTGTACCAAAACTCTACTAACAACAAGTCTAAGAACAAGGGGTACAACCCCAAAACTAAACAACACCTTAAACAAATAGTCTGAGTCCGAAAAGAGTAGACTTAAACAAGAGAGATCCATGGCAACCTGAAAGAACTGGCTCACCCTTGAATCCGGTCACGCTCAATAGTCACTTAGTTGAGGTCTATCAATAGCCACCTGAAGATGCTCTGTACTCAACAAAGAACAAGCAAGTGCAATATCAGTACGCAACCACAGTGTACTAGTAGGATCACGCGGCTATCCCAATAAGTGAAACACATGTAAGTAACCACAACATTATAAAACAGGCATATACCGAACCTATACAATATTAATCATCTTTTCAGGATCAATGTAGCATCCCACGTTCTCAATAATACACATTGGTTATCAATTTAGAGCAACATACCGTCTTTCAATATCAATCATCATTAGATATGAACGTAATCATCATAAGTAGATACATAACACAATTCAATGGTCCTCTCACGGAACCCAATTCAATGGTCCTCTCATGGAACCCACACCCAAACTGTTAGCATACCGGAACGTGGTATCCGATCCAATGTTTATGCCGGAATGTGGTAATCGATCTCATATTTATGCCGGAACATGGCAACCGATCCCATGTTTATGCCAGAACGTGGCAACTGATCCAAGTTAGTGTCTCGGATAGTGACACCCGCCCATTCAACAAACCACAATCACAATCACAATGTATATTCTCACAATCATATAACAAGAGGTGATTCATGGCATACAATTATTCAATTATCCTCATTTACGATTAGGGTGATCAATAATACAACATTCGCATACATACTTGCATTATAATGAAGCAATTACAAACATATATCACACCAACATGAAATCACAACCATCACCTACCTCGAATCCAAGCTTGAATCACCTAAGGCACTTGAATCTTCCCTTTTCGGATTCTTTCCACTTGTTTTAGGTCTACAAACAATTAATATACGCAAGGATCAACAATCAAAGGTCTAATTATCCGGATTATAACAAACCTAATAACCCTAGACCAAACACAAGATCCTAATACCCAATTTAAGGCTTTTTCCACCATTAGTTTTAGATCAAAACCCTCCCCCATCGATAATGACCCACTAGATTACGTTCTACGGATCAAAAAAGGGATTCGAGGAGTTCAAACCTTACCTTTAGCCTCAAGAATGGTGAAAAACGGTCAAGAACTCGTCTGGGGTTGTCTCCTAGCTCTCAAAGTCGAAAAGTGCAGAATAAAACGTTTTTAGCGTTTTATTTCCGACTTAGTCGCGTTTGTCCCGCTACAGAGGCCCGCTCTGGCGGCACCAATCCCGCTATGGCGGCCTACACGGAGAAAAAATGCTAAATAAAGAATTCCAAAGCCCTATTTCACAACACATCATCAACCAACGACACTTAGAAAATACCCTTCACGCTAAGATCAATTTTGGGAGTTCTACTCACCCGAATTCAATTTCGTAAAGTCGTATGGGTTCCTTAACGACTTATGTAGCCACACATGTAATCAAAATCATAATCAAAACACCCTATTGCTACCAGATTTCCCTACACCTCAACGACTCTGATTTCATCCAAATCTGGACTAGGTTGGGAAATTCCAAAATACTACGAAAAAGTTTTCCGACCCAAAATTTTTCCCTGTTGGCTTTTCTGTAATGATGGAATCCGATCGTTACAATAGATACCAATTTACCCATCACTCATCCCCAAGTGATCAACTAGGAAGGAATGACTGAAGTAAGGGTAGAGTAGTATGTGAATCATCGAATTACTGGGGATACTTGTCTCGCATGTCCTTAGTTTCCAGACATCGTTATAAAAAATTTCAACCGGTTCTTCCTCATACGGAAGGTCTTGTTTAACAAACTGAGTCTCACTTATGCTAATATCTTCGTCCCCAAACCAACCAATTGAATACCTACACATCCTCCAATACAATGCCTTAATGAAGTAATCACAATACTCGAGTGATAATTATTGTTGTAAGCACACTTAACTAACAACAAGGCTATTCCCAATAACCACCAAAGTTGATCGTACACACGTCTAAAACCTGTTATCAAGGACCTTGACACAATCATCCGGACGAATCCTTTAGCACTTAAGCATGATAAAATTCCAAGCCAATACTCTCTACAAATAGAAGTGAACCTAAATCAACCAACACACACTCATAATACCGAAACAATTATAGTTCGTAACAATATCTCCGTCCCACAACATAAATTCCCATGAGCTTAAGTTATAACAATTTTGATCTTTAGAAATCAGATATTCATCGAGGGATATGTCCAAGCATACAACCCCTCCAACAACACTATCGAAATGCTAGATTTAGTAATTGTAGATTACCTCTTAAGAACAGTAGAATTAGACCCAATGATCCCCCACATTCAACCACTCATAATTGATACATGACATCGACGACTAGATGAATATTAAGATTGTCGAACAACTATAAATACACATGGTAGCACTTCTATACACTCACATAAGCAAGATGGTATATGTAAAAACCACTGAAATACTTTAACAACTCCAAGACAACACCAATCATGTCATTTGAAATAACCAAATCTTTCCAATCTTACCACTTAACCAAGAGAACATCGCAAGATTTAGTACCCCTAATCCACCACTATGGATCCACCCACAAAAGAAAAAATACACGAGAGCATAACTAGTGAATCATACTCACAATACTAACAACTACCTTATTATAAACCAACACTTTTAAAATGAAACCTTTCTTAGGTACTTAACAATCAAAAGTAATAAACTTTACGACTCAAACCAAGTGTAAATCCTTTCAAAGGTTCACTACCGGACAATTGATCATTTCTCACCTTACGAATTCGTACCTTGACAAAATATATCACCACGAATGTAAACTTACAATGAAAACTCTGAATCGTAAACTCAACCGTATAACACAATCCCCTTATTTATCAACATTAGCTTATACCTTGAAGATTTTTATGAAATCCCGGATATTCGCTTATCATCGATCGCATCTCCATCTATCTTACAATGTTTTTCGCTAACAATCCAATCGTACACATTATTAAACTCAAAAACAAAACAAGCACTTATTATCACGCTCAAGCTAATGTCTACACAATCCTTTCTCGAGTCTTTTCAATAGTTTTTAACCCATCTGGTGGACCCATGATGCTATTACCATAGCCATAACAAAACAATGAAATCACGCGTCTCTGAACCCAATTATCTTCCCCTATGAAGATACCTCTTTAGCCTTAAGAGTCCAATAAAATATTCTTGCTCTCGCCTCTCTCTAAAGGTTGTACTACATTCTACTATATTTTCTTTCATTATAACTCTAGCTCTTTAACATTCTATTCGAGTGGTATCCTACCATCTCTTATAATTTTCCATACAACCACGGTACTCACCAAGTATTAGAAAACCAAGACCTTGGATACTTGCAAGTCGTAATTACTATACAAAAATTCACTTAACCAATAATTTATTATATTGTTGCATCCCGTCACAATCCACAACGAACTTTTATTACCATTATGCTCCGTTAGTCCTGGCTATAACTACGAAGTCAACCTTTTCATCAACACGACACCTCACACTCAGGTATACTCATCAAATTTAAAGGACTAACCCAATCTTGGTACACACTTTCTTACTAAAATCTTCAACTTCCTTCAACCAAGTATACTCAATGGAACTTTCTTTATTCATAAGCTTGTCATTCCGGTATCAATCCACTCATTTATGGCTTAGATAAAATCATCAGTCCTCACACCACCATCCTTCTTAACAAACAAGACAGGAGCATCCCACATAGAAACACTAGGACAATAAAACATTTATCAAGAAGCTCTTGGATTTGAGCCTTAAGCTCTATTAATTATGCTGGAACCATACATACGGAGGGATGGAAATGGGGCAAGTGTCAGTTTCCAAGTCAATGCAAAAATCTATATCTCTATATGGAGGCATACCAGGCAAATTTGTAGGAAACATTTCCTTAAAACTCAGATACCACAGGAATAGACTCAATAGAGGAAGACTCGACCTCAATATCCCAAACATGAGCCAAATAAGCCAAACAACCCTGCCCTACCAGTTTCCTAGCCCGAATGGAGGATATGATCTTCGCTAGCTTAGGCTTGTACACCCCTTCCCACTCTAATCTTTCCCTACCGGGGATCTCTAGAGTTGCCAACTTAGTATTACAATTAAGCCCGATATAATAGGGGGACAACCAAGTTATGCCTAAGATTATATCAAGTCAGTCATATCCAGCATAACTAAATCAACCCAAATTTGAAAATTCATAACCACAACAGGACAATACGATACACATGGGTGACTATGACTGACCCTTCAACTGGGGTAGAAACATGGATGGAGGCATCAAGTATATCACAAACCTCCTCCTCATATGCCCAGGTTCTCCACAATCTTAACACACCTTATAACTTATATTTGATTGCTGAAACTAAATTAGATCGTGGGGGTTAGTTTGGGTACGATTCGGGGTCCATAATTGTGTAGGGGAAAATAGGGGAGACAAGGCTGATATTCTGTCTCGCCCTATCTTGCTTTGGCGGGAAAAATCTCGCACTGGCGAGATTATCCCGCCCCAGCGGCTCCGACGAAAACAGAACCCCTGCCTACCATTTCTGGGGTTCCTCACTTTTATATATTTCCCCTAGATTTCCCAGCTATAACTAGGCATTTAAGAAAAATCCCTTTAGCCAGGACAATCATTTTCTACCCCCCGGTCAACCCAACGAAGTGCACACTTTAGAATCATTTTTCATCGTTTCAACACTACCACACACATATCCCCAGGATACACCCAAACTTTCACACAGTTATTAGTTGTTCGCAATACACATCTAGATTTCTCGCTTACGAACCACATCATAATTTATCTAGACCCTTGTACCTAATCTCGTGATGACTTTCTTTTCACAACAAGTTTCATGACACTCAAGCAGTTACAACTTGCAGACAAGTCTAAATTCTTTAATTAATTCGTTCCATAGACAACCATTACTGATAATTTATGCCTTATATGGCCCCTAAGGCTAGATACCAATTGGAACCTTCTCAATTCCAATTAACTTGTTTGTGTCCCTTCAGCCGGGACTACGACGTCTAGTTCACTTTGTTGAGATACCAATTGACTCAACTCATACCAAAGCGACAATAGTAGCTAGCGAGCCCCAAAAAATATCTAATTTCAATCATAGAACTTGGTTGAACCCAATTCTTAACCGCCTCAATCTTTAACTGATGGTAACTAGACCTTAAATCAATCTTAGAGAAAATTGATGTACCTTGCAATTAGTCAAAAAGTTCATCTATCTGAGGCAATGGATACTTGTTCTGAATGGTGACCCTATTCGACTGTCGGTAGTCTATACACATCGTCTCTTGCTAGTGATGGTGTTACCGCTGTTGTTGCTCTAGCTCGGACCATAGAGTGAGGAGGAAGATACCAATTGGATTCAAGTCATATCACGAAGGAGTAGAAAGAAATGAGTTTTTCCTAAAGTCCTATAGCCTCTCGAATAAAAGTACGGACGTCATCGTACCGTTCCGCAAGACTCTACTAAACTCGTTTTGGTACAATAAGATCAATGAAACTAGGGATCTGATACCAACTTTGTCATGACTCAGACCGTCGTGATTGACACCCACGCTAACCCTCCGGTGGGAGAACCATTACTACAACCAACTAAGCAGCCTTAACCAAAATACTACACATTTAATGATACGAAAGCAGGTTTAAATAGAAATAAAAATGGAGTCCCCATAAACTCCAAAGGTTCAAACAAATAACTAACCAAACTAATGCGGAAATTCAACCCCTAGAACCTGAAAGTCATTGTACCAAAACTCTACTAACGACAAGTCTAAGAACAAGGGGTACAACCCCGAAACTAAACAACATCTTAAACAAATAGTTTGAGTCCGAAAAGAGTGGACTTAAAAAAGAGAGATCCATGGCAACCTGAAAGAACTAGCTTAACCTTGAATCCGGTCACGCTCAATAGTCACTTAGCTGAGGTCTATCAATAGCCGCCTGAAGATGCCCTGTACTCAACAAAGAACAAGCAAGTGCAATATCAGTACACAACCACAGTGTACTGGTAGGATCACGCGACTATCCCAATAAGTAAAACACATGTAAGTAACCACAACATTATAAAACATGCATATACCGAACATATACAATATTAGTCATCTTTTCAGGATCAATGTATAGCATCCCACGTTCTCAATAATACACACTGATTATCAGTTTAGAGCAACATACAGTCTCCAATATCAATCATCATTAGATATGAACATAATCATCACAAGTTGATACAAAATACAATTCAATGGTCCTCTCACGGAACCCAATTCAATAGTCCTCTCATGGAACCCACACCCAAACTGTTAGCATACCGGAATGTGGTATCCGATCCAATGTTAATGCCGAAATGTGGCAATCGATCCCATATTTATGCCGGAACGTGGCAACCGATCCCATGTTTATGCCGAAACGTGGCAACCGATCCAAGTTAGTGTTTCAGATCGTGACACCCGCCCATTCAACAAACCACAATCACAATCACAATGTATATTCTCACAATCATACAACAAGAGGTGATTCATGGCATACAATTATTCAATTATCCTTATTTACGATTAGGGTGATCAATGATGCAATATTCGCATACATACATGCATTATAATGAAGCAATTACAAACATATATCACACCAACGAAATCACAACTACCATCTACCTCGAATCCAAACTTGAATCCCCTAAGGCACTTGAATCTTCCCTTTTCGAATTCTTTCCGCTTGTTCTATGTCTACAAACAATTAATATACGCAAGGATCAACAATCAAAGGTCTAATTATCCGGATTATCACAAACTCAATAGCCCTAGACCAAACCCAAGATCCTAATACCCAATTTAAAGCTTTTTCCACCATTAGTTTCAGATCAAAACCTTCCCCCGTCGATAATGACCCACTAGATTACGTTTTACGGATCAAAAAATAGATTCGGGGAGTTAAAACCTTACGTTTAGTCTCAAGAATGGTGAAAAACGGTCAAGAACTCGTCTGGGGTCGTCTCCTAGCTCACAAAGTCGAAAAGTGCAGAATAAAACATTTTTAGCGTTTTATTTCTGACTTAAGTCACGTCTGTCCCGCTACAGCGGGACCCATCCCGCTACAGCGGCCCCGCTTTGGCGGCACCAATCCCGCTTTGTTGGCCTACACGGAGACAAAATGCTAAATAAAGAATTCCAAAGCCCCATTTCACAACACATCATCAACCAACGACACTCAGAAAATACTCTCCACGCTAAGATCAATTTCAGGAGTTCTACTCACCCGAATTCAATTCCGTAAAGTCGTACAGGTTCCTTAACGACTTATCTAACTACTCATATAATCAAAATCGTAATTAAAATACCCGATTGCTACCAGATTTCCCTACACCTCAACGACTCCAATTTCGTCTAAATTTGGACTAGGTTGGGAAATTACAAATTACTACGAAAAAGTTTAGCGACCCAAAAATTTTCCGCGTTGACTTTTCTATAACGACGGAACCCGATCGTTACAGTAATTGATACATGTTAAAATATACATTGGAGTGGTTAGATATCAAGTGTATAAATAACTTAATAAACAACCTCTTGATTGATAAAATTGTGTGATACTTAAATTTATGAAGCTATTTTGTATCAGATAATTGTTAAAAGTATCCTATTTTGTATTGTGTACCACAAACATTATAATTACAACAAAAAAAAAAAAATACACATATTGAGATTAAAAAATAAAATATATTGAGACCAAGTTTTTAGAGATACACTTTAAAACTTAATTTAATGTAACTTAAAAACAGTAAAACATTCAAATGGGTGTTCCCACACATACATAATGACTTATCTATATTGACCAAATCCTCTTGGTCTGGTGGTGTGAATTGTCCCCTGGGTTTCGGCGATCATCATTTTCACTAACATATCCTGCCTCGACCCTTTTGCTATCGTATTTCCATAGCAATGCTCCATATCGTGCATGAAGATAATCGGATCGAAAATCATTAGATGAGATTGAAATTTCGTTGCTGAGAAATTAGCAAAATCAGCTACAAACAGTCTGGAGTCCCTTCAAAATGCAAAAGATACATTATAAAATTGCATTGAACATATAAATCAAAACAAAGTCATGTAGAAACTTACAAGGTGTCGCTTCCTTGTTGCATAATATCTTGTACAAATTCAACATCAAACGGGTGTTGTGCTTCCAACAGACATCTAGTTTTCCTTTCTTTGTAAGCATCTAGTGATGACCAGTCAGTTCGCTCTGATACATAGTATTAATATGTTGTATATGACACACTGCAACTTACTAAAATGTATAATGTATCATAGATTTGAATCTGATACTCATTATACTTTCATATTATGAAAATGACATATTCAATAATATTATTTTGTATCAAGTACATGATATGTAGGAACTGATACTTAAATCATCATATTACAATACATTATATATCATAAGTTGAGAGTGATACACAATTCATCAGATTACGGTATACTTGATACATTGAGAATAACTATAAACATTATATTTTTATATTAGGTACATGAAATGTTGTGAGTGATACATAATTCAAAAGACTACAATACATTTATAACTTGATACATTGCAATATGATAAACTTAGAGTTTTATGTATTAACGAGCTTAAGGTTTTATGTATCAAACAATTAAATCGAATAATGATACACTGCAATATAATAAAATTGTTTTTTCAGTAATGTATCATGCATTTGGATCAACTACTAGATGCAAGATTGAACATAAAAAATAGTGTAGAAATAGATTTAAAAAAATCATTACCTTGGGTAGAGTAGGTCAAGAAATTGTAGATGAAATTTTACTACCCTTTTTTGAACAATGTATCATGCATTTGAATCAACTACTAGATACAAGATTGAACATCAAAAATAGCATAGAAATAGATCGAAAATCATTACCTTGGGTACAGTTAGTCGAGAAATTGTAGATGAAAATTTTCTACCCTTTTTTTTTTGAAGGAGTATGATCCATATATATCAAGAAATAAAGATGATTTTTTTTAAGAAGACGAAATGTACCTATTCAGTGGTTTGAATTTGGAGATAGAATCATTTTGAAATTCAAATTGAGATGAAAATTGTAACTGATAAGATTGTGGAGTGAAATTAGGAGAGGTTAAAAGAGTGAAAAAAGGAATGGAAAAACGTGGGTTGAGGCTGGGATGCTTATGTATCCGGATGACTTGAGAATTGGGAAAAAATAAGGGATTTTGGAAATATTTTGAAATGGTAGGTAATAATGAAAATTATAAAAAATAAAGATGTGTATATATATATGTATTTTTACCAACCAAAAAACCAATCCAAATTAAAATTTGGTTTGCTTTTGTTTGATTTTTCTATTTAATTCAAATAGTCACACACCTATTGTATAGAATTATTTACACCATCAGATAAATATTGCAAGTTACCATTCGTTCCAAAAAAAGTCTTCTTCCTTAAAATCAAGCTCTACAATTACTTTCTCTCTCCCAAACCCTCCTTCCATATTTTATTTCTTTAACTTTCTTTCTAATTCAAGACTTTGATCTCTTCAATGCAAGAACTTCAAAATATTAATGCAATTTTTTTATATAATATTTGTAGTTACAAATGCTTCTCAACAAAATTGAAATTTATTTATATAGCAATTACAAAAAAAAGGTGTACTAGAGAATTCATAAAGCAAAATAAACTCCTCAAGATCAACTATTGCTAAAGCGTTAAAGAACTAGTCACATTATCTAATACATTGAATTATTACTTCACTAATAGTAACAATTTTATTTAAAAAAATTGAATACTTAAAATTTTGATTAACAATATCAAGGGACACATTTGATTTACGCCTGAAAAGGAAATAATATTTCTCAATAATAAATTTGATTAGAGTATAACTAGGACTCTAATTAGAGTATTTTTTTTTATTTAATATCTTTTCTTAAATATTAATTTTGAAGTTACATTATTGTCCTTTAATTTATCTAATGGTGTAAGAAATTTTATACACCGACAATGTACAAAACTTAAACTCTTAATTCTTTCAAAATATTTGTTTGTTTAATTGCGTAAAATTCTTCAATTTCGATTAGGATTTTAGATAAGGAAAACCTCAAAGATTCTTCTCTAATGGCGGACTCAAAGAGGATTAGAAGAGGTATTACATTTAATTACCAATTTTCTAGCGATTTTTCATCTTTTGATCTATGTATTACTCAAGGACAAGTTGATAATGTAGGCATGGCGGCTAAAATAGCAGAAGAGAGAAGATCTAAGCATATACATGACCTTATCCGCATAACTACATTGTATTCCACAAAAATTGAATACAAAATCATCCATAAATACAAATTCATAGTCATGCAACAAAAAAGTATTCATGATTGAGTTATGTATGTATTTTTACTTTCATAGTGAAAACTAAAAATTGTATCACAATGATCAAAATTATATTACATGACTGTTAAATGTATTTTTCTTTATTTGTAGTACAAAATATTATTGATTGTATCCCTATATAATCTAATCATTACATATGAATACGATTTAAGAAATGATACAAGATTCTGGAAAAAAAATAGCATACATAGTCGAAATAATACAATCTGTTGAGGAATGATACAATATTCTAAAAAAATACAACTTTACTGTGAAAGAAATATGATACATTTATGTTTAAGAAATACAAATTCATTTGGCATACCTATTGGAATGACTACAAACTAAAAAATCAATACAATGTTCTTAATAAAATACAAATGTTGAGTAAAAGAAAAACAATTGACAAACAAAAAGTAATATGAATACAATTTTTGCAACCTTCTTTTCTGGCTCTCTCTTTCTTGTTCTTCTTCGTCTGCTATATTCTTTTTTATGATTTTTTGTTCACCAAATCCAAATTCGAATTCGTATTCACTTGTGCATTAATAAAACTCTGTCTCGTCATCCAAAAAAATTATAATTACCCAGGAAAATTAAAAATTTCATGTCAAAACTTCCAAAAAAATTAATGATTCAACAGTTAATGAATACCTGATTGATTTTGTATTTCATCGATTATCTCGAAGTTCAAGTTGGAATTTCTGTTCCAAAGTTATTTGTCAACGAAATACAATTCGATTATTTCAATATTTTCTTTCCACACAAAAAAAATTGGAACGAAATTTGAGAAATAATTGGGAAAATATTCGAAATTGGAAATTTGAGAAACAATGAAAGTGGAACCATTGTCCTTTTCTCTTTGAAATTGTAACTGATGAGAAATTCAAGTGATATGTTCCTTTTTAAAATATTCTCCCCTGATTTTCTCTATTTTATTATTGTATAATTGTATTCTTTCAAATTAAACAAATTAAAAAAAATACACAATCAGATATATAACAAACTCAAACACTGACAATTTTAATAAATATTTAAAAGGGGAACTTTCACATATTGCCACTAAAAATAGCTTAATTACACTCCATAGCTATAGTTTGCTAATTACAATTCGTAGCTACATGTTATATGGAGGAGACTGGCGAGCAGGATCGAGAGAGGGAGGAGAGAAGCGTGTGAGAGAGGGCATAGAGTGAGAGAGAGGTGAATTGTATATGTATATTGGTTAGATAATTATATATATGTAACTGGTATACATATGTATTTGTATATCTGGCGAGCGAGATTGGGAGAGGGATGAGAGAGGCGAGCGAATTAGGAGAGGGAGGAGAGAAGTGAGCGATATTGGGGGTAATATTTTATATAATTCGCGGGTACATTTGTATAATTCATGTGTTTTTGTATAATTGAGTAATATAAAGTCTGTAATATATTAGACAAATATGATAAAACTCGAAATAACGAATTAATACAAACATAAACATATGAATTTTAAACAATTATACAAATTATATTATACAAAATCCAAAAACTACACGTTTATACAAACTTTAAAAAGTTATACACAAAAAGATTGAATGTATATGATGATAAAACTAAAAAACCAAAAGAAATCATGTCATAAATGAATACAAATCATCGTATATAAATACAAATCAAATGAACAATTGTTAGTTGTGAATTATACAAATGTGGCGAATTATACAAACGTGACTAATTATATAAGCTCGAAGTCAGCCCACGTAATTAATGATTAATGTTAGTCGCGAGTGGTAATTATAGCAAACTATAGTTGTGATGACTCAAGTAGTATAAGTTTGCTTAACCGCGTAATTTTCCTTATTTAAAATGTGGCTTAAGGGGTCCTATTCAATGCTAAAATATTGACATTTTGGAAATTTTATTCAGTTTATTGGGGTTTGGATGGTGAATACTTTCTACCTACTTTCTAGGAAAAATTACTAGAATACAGACACTTAGTTAACATATTCTCAATTAGTTAACATATTCTCAATATTTCCCTACTATTTTAAAAAATACAAAAATCCCTATTTTTCCCACAAAACTAAACCACCGGATACATTATTCTTGAAGAAGTCCAAACCTTAGTTTCCCACCCCTAAATTTACTCCTCTAATTTCTCCCCAGATTTATTACTGTTCAAGAACCCAACACCCACGATTCCCACTCCTAAATTTTCTCCCCCCACTCCTAAATTTTCTCCCCCATATTCTTCACGGATTCATTATTCCAATTTTGAATTTCAAACTAATTCTCTCTCCATTCAACTAATTTCAAGTTTGAAATAGGTAGTCTCTTCCTCTTCAATTTTTTTTTCATTTTTTTTGTATTGTCTAATACTTTATGGATCATCCGTCTTTTAATATTGGGATTACCCAAATTGTCACACCCAACACTAATCGAATCTTTGATTATGAAGATCCCAACTGGACAGAAAACAGGTATAAGAGGTTGCATGATCCTCTAACAATGGCTAAGCAAAGTTCGAAGAAGTTAAAAGCTAAAAAGGAGGCACATGCAAAAACACCGAAGAAAAGGGATAGAAAGGTTGCCCCTGCCATATTCAAATCTGCACTACCTACGGTATGTATTTTACTATTTTTTTTCTTTATTTGTAATTTTTTGTATTCACATGTTATTATTTGTGTAATAGTAGATACATTATCGTTAATTAAAATTCATTATGTATCTTGATTGAAATCTACATTTGTTACACAAAATCCTAATTTTTGGTGCATATTGTTTATTTATTACGACTAATGTATCAAAAAAGTTAAAATTCAAATAATGAGACAGAATGGTTGATATTTATGATTAATGTATCAAATGTTGGTTTTGAGTGTCAGTTATTCATTTTTACAAATAAAACATTATTGGTCATTTTTTTGTTGTCAAAAGTGTATGAAAGTTTAAAGTTCAAATTAGAGGATTACATGTATGTGCAGAACAACATAATGTATCATCTTAAAGGTTATTGTTACTATTAAGTATCAATTTGATTGAAAGATAATGTGTAGTTAGAATTATGTATCAAGTACAAGTTTACATTTTTATTCATATTTTAGTTCAAATTCATTCTCATTTTATTTTGTATGTATCATATAGACCTTTTTTAGTGATCAACATCATTTTTTTGAATTGCAGTATATGAATTATATAGTTAAACAGATCCCAAACACTCCCTTAAGTTTGGCTCTACTTACAATACAAATTTCATAAGAGACTTAGCGTTGTCAATAGGGGATAGGTATCCAATTATTCAAGGATACTATATTTGATTCATATATGAATATTTCCAAATGCAACTACCAAGGTCAGATCACCAAGTGTTTACTTCTTTTAGAGGTGGAGCAGGACAATCCAGCCGAAGAACTTCATATTCGTTTGATGTGGAATTTGCTCAAGACATTATGCAACAAGAAAGTGATAGCATGTTAGTATTGTATCATTCTTTCTCTAATTTTGTATCGAATTCATTCTTATAATTAATCTTCTTATTTTTTGTAGTGATTGTGGAATGTTCGTAGCTGCATTTGCTAAATTCTTGAGTGACGAAATCAACACCCAATATGATAGTTTTCGAAGTGACTATCTTCGCAAAATATATGCAATACTGTTATGAAAGTATGGTCTCGACAAGGTTAAAACGAGATATGTTAGCGACAATAATGACCCTCCAAGGCTGAAGAGTGTCTTAACTCCAGCAGCAGAAAATGAACTTGTTAATGTAGGCTAGCTAGTTTTCTATGTTCCTGTTCACAGACAGTTGTTGATGCTTACTTGTTTTTTAAGATACATTAATCAGTGTTTTGGAGTATTTATTACCCTTTTAACATAATAGTTTTAAATTTGGAAGAGTTCTGAGGTTTAAAATTGTTTATTTTCGCTTTTAATTCTATTCAGTACAGTTAGTACTTTAGAAAATTCTGTATTAGTATTTCAGAAAATTTTCTATCTGATAAGTATGATAATTACATTATTGTATCTGATAAGTATGATAATAATTACATTAATGAAATTTTGTGTCTGAAAACTATGACATTAATGTATTTGATAATTTTGATACACATCATTAGAAATTTTTAAAACAATTATTATGTATATGATACAAAATTTCCTACAAAATAACAAACTTGTTTGTATCACAGATCTTGATACTATATTTTACACTTGATACACGCTAGTTAATTTTACATGCCGACTTTTACAACATTTGGTACAAATCACAACACTTGATACTATATTATTAAGTAATACGATTTATCAAAAATAAATTTATATACATTACACACAATAATTATGTATCATGATAAGAAAATTTATTAAGTATCACAACACATGATACTATATTGCTAAACTTGATACAATCCCATATAATTTCACTATATTTAGTAATTTTACATGTTGTCTCTTATACCTTTGGGTACAAATCTCAGCAATTGATACTAATTGAATATTCGATGCAAAAGTTTCAAAAATTTAAGTATCAGATACTATATATATATATATAATTAACTTTGACAGAGTTTAACAAACAAAAAATATAGAACCCCTTGATAAACATGTCAATTCAATTTATTGCATCAAAATCTAGTAAGATAAAAGTACCTTGTAATGTATATGTGTGTAACAGTGGAAACAAATGCTACACTTTGAGAATTATTAAACATGAAATATCAAAGTACTCCGAAAAAATAATCATCAAGAATCTTTTGGAAAGAAAGTACATGTTCCTCTATTGTGACCTTCTTGTCCACCACGTCCACAACAATTCATCATTATTCAATTCACTTGCAATGACTAAAATAAAATTCACATATGAAATATTTTTCCTAACCACTATCCCATCACTGTTGTATCGCTCGTATCTAACTTCACTCCCCCATATTCCTGAATGCCTTAACACGATCGAAATATTCCTAACTAATCTTCACAAAATCACCTTGAAACAAAATTATGAACCACGTTTTGTGAATATTTTTTTGGATGAATGGGGAGAAACAATTCAAAATTTGAATTTTCTAATTCTTTTAGTGTTTGATACCTACTGAAACTGAATGTTAAAAAAAAAAATTAAGGCGTAATTTGGGGTTTTTTTAGTGTTTGATACCTACTGAAACTGAATATTAAAAAGAAATAAATTAAGGCGTAATTTGGGGGACTTACTAACATTAGCGTATTTGGAGAGATTTAATTAAATTTTCAGTTTCTAATCCCTTACTTTACGCAACAAACTGATAATCCATGCATCAAATATAATGTATCAAACGGCATAATGATGTATCGGAAAGGTACTAAAAAGATGAGATTTTTGTAATTTGTGAAAGAGTAGAGATAGGAGGTAATTTGTGTTTTACACTATGTGGTTTGCATAATTTTTAGGAAAAATTACAGAAATCCCACCTTTTAGTTTACTTATTATCATTATCCGCCATAAGTTTTACAAATCTCCAAAATCCCTCATTTTCGTGCATCAAATTAGTGTATCTCGCGCATCAAATTAGTGTATCATGTATAAAATGTACATCAGATTAGTGTATCATGTATAAAATGTAATGTATCTCGCCCATCAGATTAATATATCAACGCTTATATTATTGTATCCGTTTGAGAGATTTTTGTAATTATTAACTTTTAAGAAATATATTATAATTTTACCTTAAAAGTATGTGATTTCTGTAATTTAGCCTAATTTTTACTACTTTCTATGCTGGTCCCAAGCCCAACAGAAAAGGACAGGCCTACAAAATTAAAGCCTATCCAACGCCTGAAAGCGGGCTCTTCTTATATTTCCTTTTCTCTTCTTCCTTCCTTTGTTTTCCAGATTACTTCAAACGAAAGGTATCGCTCTTTGTGCTGACCAAAAATGGGGGATCTGAAGATTTCGAGCAAGGCTGAGAAGAATCTCGGCGGATGGCCCCTTTTCGGCTCCAAATACAAAGACGTCGCTGATCTGTTCGATAAAGATGGCAACTGATTTAAACTCGCCAAATCATGTTAGTTCATTTTTTCCATTTTTTCTACACGGTTGTTTCTCGTTTTACTAAGATCTGATAATTATTTTTTTAATCCCTAAATTCATATTCTGGTGATCCCACTCAGCTTCTGTTTTTAAGATTTCATTTCTCATTTAGACCAAACATCATTGTATGAATTGCTGTTTCCAAATTATTGTGTGAAAATCTGTATAAATTTTCATGTATATTCTCATCAGACGATCTTCCATATTAATTTTGTTTGGTCCAAGTAATTAGCAATACCCGCAAACTTGTGTAAATTTTGTTGGATTTGATTAATGAAATTAATTGTTGGAGCATCTGGGAAGATTGTTATTTCTATTATTTTTTAATCTTCTAATCAACAGCAGCATTAATCATCTAAGGAGAGTTATTTACTGAGCAGATTTTATTCTTACTTTGGACATGTAGTGATGATTGAATGGGTTATAACTTGCTTATAGCTTGGTACATAGGCCAATTTTGTAGACTGAAAAATACCATTTTCTCCAATTTAGACTTTAAATTGTATAAGATGAACATAGTTTTTTTAATGGTATAAAAGTGAATAAACTTCTTAAATAAAGTTCACTGTTTCATAAATTCAATCACCCTAGTTGCATGCTTAGAAATTGCAGAATAATTTTTTGTTACCTGGTTCTTTCAGGGGATAAAGCTGGAGCAGTATATGTTAAATTTGGCTGATTGTCATCTTAAGGTAAGTGTTAATTCATCTGTAGTAAGTTATCGTCTCTCATTGATGCTCTTTACTTTCTTTCTTTTAGATATTTTCAGTCCTTGAAAGTCAATTTACTTTATGTTTACAGTTGGATAGCAAACATGAGGCTGCAAATGCTGCTCGTTACTACAAGAAGTCAAATATTAAAGGTTTGTAAGTCACGGAATAATTATTTGCTTCAAACTAGCATTTTTATGTTGCATGCTTCCGAAAAACATAGAAGCAACATCTTTGAATGTAAGTCCGTTCTGCTCTCCATATAAGCCTCTTTTCGTTAGGAGCTTCTTAGAGGTTTTGCATTTAGTAATATTATCTTTTTTTTGGTAAACGAAACTTTTTATTTCAAAACCAAAGTGAATCATTACAAAACTAAATAGGTGCAGACAACCTATTTCTCAAATCTTCTAACCACATCCATCTATACTTGTCCTACTAACTATATAAAAGAAAGTAACAGACGCTATGTATAGGAAAACAAAAAAATCTATCTCGAACCTAATCAACAACTACTATGACCAGTGTCAGCCTCTCCCTACGGAATACCAACTATCAAGGTAAGAGCAGCCTTCCATCTTGGACAAGTTTGAGCTCTCACATGAGGATGATAGGCAATTTCTCTTAATAACTTGTCCACTTGAAGCTGGCCCTGTTCAAATCTGATTCTATTCCTCTCCCTCCAGAGCAATGCTACCAGTGTGACGAAACAACAACTAACCAACGCACCTTTTCCAGATGTACCTTTAGCTTGAGCATTAACCCAAAGTAGTTCATTTTTCCAGCCATCAATACTTCTTGTAAAGCCTAACCAAATCAGCAAACGTGCCCATAAATCCTTTGTGATAGTGCAATCAAAAAACAAATGTTCAATAGTCTCCATTGCATTATTACAGAAGCTACACTCAAGAGAGACATGGATACCAATTTTCAACAGTCTGTCAGCTGTAGCGAGTCTTTGCCAAGCAGCCAGCCAACAAGTGAATTTAAATCTGGGATGAATGATGGGATGCAAAACAATACTCTTCCATGGCATCTTTTGGTAAATAGGGAGTAGGCTAATGTACATCTTTTTGATCGAGAATCTACCATTGTGGACCATCAGTGCTAGCCTGCTCTTTAGATCACCTTGCAAGTGTTGTGCATTCAAGATGAATTTCCGAACCTCAACAATCTTTCTCAACACCCAAGTAGCATTCGTTGGGATGGAGCATACTTCCACAGATTGCCCTTTCATATAATATACCTGCAACCAGGACAAATTATATGATTGTTTGTTAGCGTCATACTTGATTAGACCTTGTTCCAAATTAGTTTCTCTACAGTCATAAGCTGCTAAGTGCACTCCTTTATGGGTGAGATTGGTTTTCTTGATATTAGAATGACACTTGCAATTTGTTAATTTATAATAAGGATGGTAGAAGGATTGGAGTGTTGCACTGGCAACTATCTTGGGATATAGTGTTATGATTTAAACTTTCTTTCAGAGATAAGTTTCAGATTAATTAAAAATAGAAAGAGTTCTGAAACATTTGGAAACTATTGAGTTAATGTTAAATAATTTCAACACAGTAACTTTACTAGATTAGTATGTAAGATACCCAATGATTACATGGTTACAAAGAAGACGAAGTTATTGCACTTATGCAGCAAGAAATTTCATGCATTAATACATAGCATCAAAAGTATCTATAAAATACTATACATAGAAGTTTACGCACAACATCGTTTATGATTTACCATATTGGAACAATAACTTTGTAGAATTTAGTGGAAGTAAAATAATTCACTCCCATTTATTTGAGACTTAATAATAGGAAGATCTTAATGTGGATGATAATGTGATCTTTTTAGATCTACATTGTAGATAGTATTCCTAAGCAACAATGACAGGATCCCAGAGAGGACATAGTGGACTTACAGATGATTATTAATATTTGGATCATCTAATTAAAGAACTTCTTGATATAAAACAGATATAGCCTTTGCGTATAAAATTGATACAGGACCCCATTAATTTAACTAGCAGATCTGACTCTTCTGTATAGTATTGAGTTAAGAACTTGAATGTTTTTCTTTATGGAACTCAATGGTCTCTTGATCCAAGGACGAGGAGCATTAAAGTCATTATTGTTGTTTATTGTTATTTTGTCGTAACTATTTTTGCAGATTTCATTATGTCTTTCCTCACTCCCTTCTCCTCCTCCTCTAAAATTTCTTCTTCTGGTACTATATCTTCTACCATTTCCTCCAATTCTAAGCCCAAAGAAGAGATTGGCTTCTCAGATTTGCAACAATCAATTGACGACGAGAAAATCCCAAAACATCCCCAATTTACCATCTATAAATCTTCTAGATTGCCTATAACAAGTGACAACTATATCTCAACTATCGAACAAACTATCCCTCTGAAGTTGGATCATGTGGATATTAAGCTTTTAAATCCAAAAGCTTTAGAAAAATATAACTGAAAATATAACTATCTTCATTTTGGGCTTGTCCAGATCGGAACTAAACCTCTTTCTAGAGAAGGTCTAGATATCTCACTTCTTATTTGTCTAAGAGTATCAAGGTTCTTAGACTTCAATGGTTCCCTCTTAGGAATTGTAGAAACCAATCTCCGCAGCGGTCCTATTTACTTTGACCGTTTTCCAAATTTTACTGTTTCTCTCAAAGATATTAATATTTTAGATTCTTTCATGCCAATGTTAAAACTTTCAATTACAAGACCAAAATCGGATCTCTCCCAGTAACAATTATATATAGGATCCACTATAAGGCAATGAGTTTGACCTTCAATATTAGAGCTATGAGAAGTAGCTATAAAGGTGAGGCTGTGCTTTTCAAAATAGATCTGCAACGATCTCATCTGTTAGTTCCCAAGACAATTTCTTGGAGTCAAGTTTCTCTATCCCAGAACAGGTTGTTGCAAGATACCACTCTAGTCGAGAAACTCGAAAATACTACAGTCTCCCAGATCCAACAATTTTCAATGGATGTGTGTGTTTGAGTTTGATGGTGCTGATTTGAGAATGAAGTTACGCTAAGTATTAATTATTTGTCAAGATTATACCCATCATGTTTTCTTTTCACCATCCTACATAAACTATCATTTAAATATTCGTTCTCTCAACAAATAGTCACAAATTATGTTCTTCCTAGACTAAACATCATATGGATTTAACAAGGTCTAAATATTTTAATTCATTCACCAAACAGGCTTAGCTAGTCACGATTACTTAAATTTTTCATTCATAGAAACATTTCAATATGGACAAGTAAATTTAGTTACAAATGTCAACTTTGTTTTCCATACCGATTAACAAGGAAAGTGATTAAAACACAATCCTAAACCTTTATCTAAAAAATGACACAATTTCTCATCTCTTACTCAATCAATCACAAAAGATTTAAAAATAAAAGACAACATCTTCACTACACCATCAAGAACCAATTTTAGAGCAAAATCAAGAACTCCACAAGTTTAAAAGAGAGAAAAATAAAAATTAAGATAAAGACACAAGCTAAAAGCGAAAGCATGAAAGAATTAGAACATACAAATCAAACAAAAGAAATACTATCAATAAAGCTTGAAACACTATTACACAGACACCTTCTTTTTCTTAATAATAATAGGGAGAATGATGAAATTTGTCATATCATTGTGTAGAAAGAATTTATTATACCTTTTTTATTAGTTAAAAAATATTTCCGTTATAATCTTGAGTGTTGTTAAAAATGTTAGAGGCTTGGTTGAAATGAAATACGTGAAAATAACATATTGATGGAATTAAAGGCCACAATTAGAAGCTAATAAATGAAGGGCCACGATTAGATTCCAACATTTTTAACAACACTCAAGATTATAACAACGACAAAAATATTTAAAAACTAATAAAAAAGGTAAAATAAATTTGTTATACACAATGATGTGGCAAATTTAAGTCTTCTCCCTTTTTAAAAAAGAAGAAGAAGGTATTTGTGTAATAGTGATTCGAGCTTCTATTGATAGTCTTTCTTTAGATTGATATGGTCTTGATTTTTTCATGTTTCCTCTCAAAGCTTGTGTCTTTATTTTAATTTTTATTTTACTCTTTTAAGCTTGTGAAGTTCTTGATTTTGCACTACGATTGGTTTTTGATTGTGTAGTGAAGATGCTTTGCGTTTTTTTTTTTAAATCTTTTGTGGTTGTTTGAGTAGGTGATGAGAAATTGTCATTTTTTCGATAAAAGTTTAGGATTATGCTTTAATCACTTTCCTTGTTAGTCGATATTGAAAACAAAGTTAACATTTGTATATTTCTCTATAACTACATTTACTTGTTTGTATTGAAGATGTTTCTATGAATGAGAAACTTAAGTAATTGTGATAAGCTAGCCTGTTTGGAAGATGTATTAGAATATTCAGACCTTGCTAACTCTATATGATGTTTTGGTCAGAAGAACATATTTTGTGACTATTTGTTGAGAGAAAATCTATTCAAATGATAGTTATATATGATGGTGATAAGAAAACATGATGGGTATACTTGACCTCAAATCATCACCATCAAGCTCAAACACACTGATATTCTAAGGTTTTTCAAGAACCAATTTTAGTGCAAATCCAAGAAAGCCACATAAGTCCCTACATATTTACAAATAAACCCTTCTTCTAGAATTCTCTACCTGCCTAGAATATTCTAAGGTATTTCAAGAATTCTTCCTAAATATTCTAGAGTCTTTCCAAGAAGCTCTTCATGGCTCTAGAATCTTCCCATAAATGCTAGCATACTTAGACTTCCAAATGGACAACTTTATGCCACGTGGCGTAATGATGTGGTGGGTCATGACGTACCGCTAAACTTGTGTCTTATCTCCTTAAAAGTACTCTTTCTTTTTTTCCTTAGGTACTTGGAGAATGCCAATATGAAAATGTTCAATCTGTGGATGTTGTGTAAAGATGGTTGACCTCTGCTAGGATTGAATTCTGAAGCTTGCAGACAATTTACTGGTCTTCAAGGTATCTTATATATTCTACAATTTAATTTCATGATTGAATTAATGTAGAATTATTCACTATTTCTTTTACAGGAAAGTCACTTGAAAGTGGTTATGTTGCATCTGCACCACCAAGTATTCTGTTAAAGAAAGAAAATGGTTGAGATACTACTGATCGAACAAGGGTATCCAATGCCAACTTTCAAGGAAGGGCAATTCAACAACAATCAGTTTTGATCAATTGAGTTAAGAGTTCAGCATTAAAAAGCACAACCTGGAATAAAAAGCAGTAACTAAGGTTCTGGATTGATTGTTGGAAGGGCACATATATGTTTTTCTGCACACATTGTAAGAGTAAAGAGCATGTATAAACACTCGGGATTATTTTTATTCAATATCCATTTTTATTAGTCTACAGTAATTGTTAAGTAGTTGAATTGTTAATCTTTCATCTTCTGACAGGGTTCCATCTACAGTAATTGTTTTGATCTGAGACTGCCTAAGATAATTCATCTTTACAAAAGCTGATTTGAGGTTGCCTGATTGTGACATTAGAGGAAGAATATTCTTTGGCTTATTTAGTCAGCAAAAATAATTTAGGATACCATAAATGTCAAAATGGCTTTTTCTATCTATTATTATTATATGACTAGATATATAAGAGCCCATGCAAGCATTGACCTAATATATATTATTTCATTTGTTTAAATTTATGTTGCACAAATGATATTAGGAGAAGCAATCAAATTTTCATACTTTTTAAATATTTTAAGTTCTTAATTATTGTAATTTATAGTACGTTTAATATAATTTTCAAATAATATATGCTACTCACGCCGTCTCAATTTATGTGGCAAATTTTGTAAGTCAATTAGTATGTTCTTTTAAATTTTTTAAGTTGTTAAATTTTAGTGCAAAATTAAGTGATTTAGGAGTACTTTCTTATTTTGTTCTAGTGAGTCGTGACCACCTCAACTTTTGGAAGTTGATTTTTAGACCTGCGGAAATTTCAAGGGGAGTTTGGAGCAATAGAACTATTTTGGATGAATCTTTTAACTTATTTTGTCATTTTAATTTAAAAATAAATGTGTAAAAATAGTTTTTTTTATACTTAATAATGAAAAGAAAATAAATTGCATTGACCAGATTTGTTTAATTTAGATTCTTTTTTTAAAAAACTGTAACGACATGTTCCCGTCGTTATAGAAAAGCCAATGGGGAAAAATTTGGGTCAGAAAAAGTTTTTGTAATAACTTGGAATTTCCTAGCCTAGTCTAGATTTGGACGAAATCGGAGTCACGAGAGTCTAGGGAAATTGGGTAATGAATGAGAGATTCAATAATGAATTTGGTTGCATGAAAAGATAACTAAGACGTTAAGGAACCCGTACGACTTTACGGAATTGAATTCGGGCGAGTAGAACTCCCGAAACTGATCTTAGCGAGAGCATGTAGTTTTTGAATGTCCTGATTTAAGGTGTGTTGTGAAATGGGGGTTTGAAACTCAAATTCTGAGGTTCTGTCTCCGTGTAAGCCGCCAGGGTGGGGCCGCTGTGGTGGGTTAGGTCCCACTACGGCGGGACAGTTGCGACTTAAGTTGGAATTAAACTCCAAAAACGTTATTTTCTGCAAGTTTCATTCTTGAGAGCTTAGAGACGACCCAGGGGTATTTCTTGAAGGTTTTCCACCTATTCTAGCATTAAAGGTAAGGATTTTACTCCCCTAATCCGTTTATCGATCCATAGAACTTAGATTCTTGGTTAATTATTGATGGGGGAGGGTTTTGGATTGAATTCGATGGTGGGAAAAAGCCCTAGCTGCATATTAGGATCACGGGTTTGGTCTTAGGTTATTGGGTTTGTTATAATCCAGGTAATTAGGCCTTAATTAATTGATTCTTGTATTAATTTGTTATTTTTAGACCACGAACACGTGGAAAGAATCCGAAAAGGGAAGATTCAAGTGCCTTAGAGGGATTCGAGCTTGGTTTCGAGGTAGGTGATGGTTTAATTTCTTGTTTGCGTGATCTATGTTGGTAATTGCTTCATTGTAATGCATGTATGTACGTGAATGAAGCCTTGTTGATCAAACCTAATGAAATGAGTACGAATGAACAAATGTATGCCATGATTCAACACTTGATTATATGATTATGAGAATGTACATATGAGTGTGATTGTGATTGTGGTTGTGTTGAATGGATCAGGTGTCACGTTCCGACACACTAACTTGGATCAGGTGCCACGTTCCGACGCATATAATGGGATCGGGTGTCACGTCCGACACACTAATTGGGATCGGGTGTCACATTCCGGCACACTAATAGTTTGGGTATGAGTTCCATGAGAGGACCATTGATTTGTTATATCTACTTGTTATTAGGCCTAGGCATAATATGGTTAAAATTGAAAAAACTGACCAAACCAATTTTTTTTAAGTTTCAATTTTGACTTTCCTGTTATTTTGGTCTGTTTTAGTTTTTCAATTATTTCGGTCGGCTTCGGTTTCAGTTTTCAATATTTTAATTTTACAGTTCGGTTTTTGATTTTTAGCTAAAAAAATTCGGTTAATCGAAAAGACCGAAAGTATATGTATATATTCTTGTCCTATATTCTTTACCCCCCTTAATTAAATCTAAGCCCATGCCCAGCCAGCCCATTACCCATAGCCCACAACCCATATTCAAATTAGGCCAAAATTCAATCAAATCCCTAAATTGATTTCCCTAACACAGACCACCGTATGCGTAACTCTCATCTCTCAACTCTCGTCAGTCGTCTCGTCTCAGTTATGACTTAGCCGCAACTAGTCTCTTGATACGCTCAAATTACACTTCCCTAAAGAAGTATAAGCGATCGTTGTCAAATAAGAACCCAACTTGGAGGTTGGGGTCAATCCCACAAGGAATATGGTTCAGACTTAAACTTAACTCACTATTATATTCGTTTAGTCAACTTATTTCCGAGACAAGTAAGTAGAGGGGGGGGGGGTTGGAAACAAAAAATCGATTGTTGTTTAAGTATCAAGTGAGCAAGATTCAAACTTTGTTCTTATCAATAAGAGAGAGGAACTAGGGTGTATGTGTTCCCCATAAGCTCTTAACGCGGTAATCCTAATAATAGTAATCCTTTCCTAGCGGTTTACATGCAAAGTTGGTAAGTTAGGTATCCCTAAGTGATTGGTCCTCCAAATAGGGAATTTCACCCCGCACCTTGGTCCGACTACGTGTGTATAATTTACTAACCCTTACCTTTACCTCAGATTAGACATCTCATCAATGTATGGCTTAGTTTTCACCCTCACACCAATTGACATTAGACTATTAGATAATATCACACTAAATCTCTGTTGATAATTCTTTTCTTATTAACTACCTCCTTGGTCCGGCAAGTAGCAACAATCGAGTTCTAACGCGTGCACTCGTTAAAAAGACTTCTAAGCGAAAGAATTATCAATGCATGCATCAATACTATTCAAGAATTACTTAGTTATTATTCATGCGTTGTTAATTGCTCGTGGTTCCCACAACCCTAGTTGTGGATTTAGCTACTCATGCTTGAAAGAACACAATTCATGTTTTGATAATAATAATTCATGAACTTACGTTTAGAGTAGAAGAAACCCAAAATCTCGAAATGAATTCCAAAGAAAAAAGCTTATAAACCGAAATCAGGAAATCAAATTGCCAAAATTTGCAAGTTAATTCCCAAGAAAATATCAATAACTAAAAGTATACAATAATGTCTAACCCCCAAAAATGAGGTTTACATACCCTATTTAAAGAAAAACATGTCCTAAATAAAAAAGAAACAAAATAAGGAAATAAACTTTCTGGACGCGACTTTGATCGACAACTCGACCTACGGACCACGGGTCTACCTACGGTCCGTAGGTTCCCTCCGTTGGTCAACACTTAGACTTTTTCTGCAAGGCCTGGGACCTTCAACTCCCAGTTTATCACTGACGGACGTGCATGACGGACCGTAGGTTGGGTCCTCTTCTGTGGCTCCATACTTAGGATTTTCATCAGGTATTGGAACTTCGACTCCTAGTTCATCTTCTACGGACGTGCAGGACGGCTCGTAGGTCGACCTACGGTCCGTAGGTTGCTCCGTTGTTCCACACTTGGTCAGACTTCCCTGAAGCTCCTATCTACGCCCATCATCGACGGACCGTCATAGGACCTACGATCCATAGGTCCCTCCGTGGGTGGCCACTTCTACAGATTTTCAGCTGTCATCTCACTTTACCATGTCCAAGCCTATTTCCTGCAAACATGATACAAAACACATTATTTCTAATACAAAATGGCCCTAGACACACACAACTCTTAAGTGAAATGTATTAAGAATATCGTAAACTCACGGTATATCAACACCCTCAACTTAAATATGTTGTTTGTCCTCAAGCGACACACTAACACTCTAAACGACACTTGTGTAGAAGCAGACATACAAACTCAAGCAATCACATTGCCATTTCAATCCACTCCATTTTCTTACTCAAGCAATCACATGGCCATTTCAATCCACTCAATTTTCTTAGTGCAAATCTTTTCTCTTAGACTCAACAAGCTAACTCATGCGGATCAATATATGACAGAGATCGACCAATATACACCACAATATACACTTTTCACAATCACCAAGGTACCAACTTTCTGATAATGTAACTAGTGCCCTCACTTCATACGAAATCCTTTTCACATAGAAGATATGAATTTTGAGTTTTTTTTAGGATTCATGCAACACTCACGCTTAGAAGTGACTTCAAGTACAGTTAGTGCTCAATTCCATAGACTTGCCCGTATTTTCACTGCTTAGACTCTCCAAACTAGTTGCTAGGATCACTATAGGACTTTCTTAGCTTGTAACGTAGGCTCAGGGTCAGGCGTGGTACATTTGGGTACTTTTTAGCGACTTTCTGCCCTCCTTGACATTACATTGGCTTTTTACCTCTTTTCTCAACCTATTTTTTGACATCCTTTCATTTTACTTTCTTTCTCTTGACTCTTTTCAACATGGATGTGACTTTTGACTTTGTGGCTCTTATTTTTCACTTTCTTCTTTTTCTTTCACTTTATTTATCATTTTTTTTCTTTTGCACAAAGTCACATCCTCTTCTATCTTTTCTTTTTCTCTTTTCAACACCAAACTCTTTTTATACCCTTTTTTCTTTCGGTTTCCTCTTTCATAGCCACCCTCAACTTATGGATTTTACATTAGTTGAGGTGCACAATATCCGATGTCGGACCAGGGCCAAGATTGAGGTAACTTTTTACATTAGCCACCCTCAACTTAGGCTTTTGGCCTAAGTCAAGGTGCACACATGTCCAAGGAGGGACCGGGGCCAAAACACTTATTTTAGGGAAGGTGAGTTAGGTGAATCAAAATAAATGGTATATTTTAGACTCAAATATTTGGATCAAAGGGAATATTGATTTCATTTGGTTGGATCATTTTAGGCGTAAGTGGACTAATTTGAACAAGGGCCTATGATCACTTTTCAACCTCTAGCCTAGATCATCTTAGCAGGACCAACGGGGCAAGTTCTAGATTGGCACATACTGTCTGAACAATCAACTTTTCTCACACACTCTTGGCACATTGTTTCATTATCAGATTGTCAGATTACCCAGTTCAAGTTTTAGCTTAAGTCATGAGGTCACATCGGTTCTTATCATGTCACATTGAGAACCAACACATTCAACTCATCAAGACTATAAATATAGCACAATTCAACATTTTTGGACATGGATCATTTTCTCATGTTGTTCATGCCTTCATTTATTTTACTTACTCCTACACATACATTCCTAAACATGTCGGTTCAATAGAAATTAAAATAGTCTCTTGGGGAAAAAGAACACAGGCAAGAAAACCCCAAGAGAGGATTATGAGTTGGGTTTACTCAAACATCACCTTATCACTCAAAATCTGTTTACCCCACCCCCAACAAAATAAAGTGTGATTGTCCCCAATGCACAAAAAAATACAAAGCAAAGGATCGAGTGAAGCAAACCTGTGGTGCATATGCTCAGAAGACTACTCAAGTAGCGGGTGGGTCCGATTTCCCGAAACCCACTGGATCAACAGTTAGAACGCCATCAGTAGCGCTCCCATCTACCGTCTCAGCACCCTTAGTAGTTCTCTCATCAACTCTCACAACACCGTTAGTAGTGCTCACACCGCTAGATGGGCACACACCTATCTCTCAGGCATGCTGCTGTCTCATCTCCTCGTCAACTATGGAAGCCCTCCGAACCATCTCAAACTGCTGGCGCTCCCTCTTCCTCGCTCTCTCAGCCTCAGTGACATCAGAAGTACGATCGGAGCGGGGCTGCTTCCCAGAAGTACGAGAAGAATTCGGCAGTGGCATACCATCTCCGAATAGGGAACTCATCACCACATCATCAACTGGTGCCTTAGGTTCAGACTCTGGCTCATTCTCTAGGAGAGCGAGAAGTACAGTGACATTAGCACGAAGGCTCTCTATCTCCTTTTGAAGGTGGTCACATCAACAGTCGGTGCCAGCCTATCTAGGACTCTCAACTCAAAGGCATCCAGGCGCTGATACATGGCCTGGACCTTCTGGTCCATCATATGCTCCATCCACTGTTGAACCCTAGCCTCAGACTTCGCTATAGCATGTTGCATTCATGGCCTCACATGCTGAAGCAAGGTAGTCATTTATGCTTTGAGCCTCTGTACTCGAGCTAGAGGGATGGCGGTGGGACCGGAAGAATGGGTGACTTTGGACGAGCTAAGGGCCTGACTGGCACCCAGAGACGGAGGAGCTTGGGCCTCTGTTGTAGTGGCTGGAGGGGCAGTGTCATCATCCTGCATCTGTTTCACATCCGCTACAAGATCATCGCCCAATGGTGACACCTCAACCTGTGGCTCCCTGCGATGTGTAGCTGCATTAGCCTCATCCGGAATATGGCATATATAAAGAGTCTTGGTTGCCTGAAGCAACCAGTCACAATGCCAAACTGGTACACCGGAATCCCTACAAAGCTGGAAGATGGGCAAGGGAAAGAGAAAGTGGTGGTGGCCTTAAAGGCCCTCTCGTGGATCACCTCGATCAGTATACGGACAAAATCAACCTCAGCTCCTGCTACCATGGCTGCAACTAGCATCGCTCGATCCCATGTGAGCACATTAGTCGGGGATACACAATTACGTACTAGTAACTAGAAGAATTTAGCGGCAAAGGTTAGGGTCGCCTTCTTAATACCCAAACTTGAGGTTCGAACCCACTCAGTGCGCTCTCCATCAGTAGCAAGATGTTGTGCTAGCCACCTAATAAATGACTCCCGCTGCTCGGCATTCCTGTAAAATTACCTACTCCGGATGATGCCCATGCGATAGTCTAGCTCTACTGTATTGATGGGCAGAGTCTGATCCGGGCCATAGATGAACCTCCAGAGGGTGATCTCAAAGATGTCCACATAAAATCCCCAAACTAGTGTAGTCTCAAGTGGAGGCTGAGTTGTAGGCTTGGCCCTCCTGGATATGGACCCTCTAATAGTGGCAGCGTAGGAAGCGTAGAACTCCCTATCTCTTCGCTGTACGTGCCTTGGGGTCGTGCCATCCATTTACACATGTGTCTACGGAATAACTCATCAATGACTGGAGCGGTGTGGAGGCTCCCTATGAGAACCCGACGCTCATCGATGACTAGTCGAGCCATCCTTTCATTCTCATTCACCATGTGGGCATCTCTGTATATCTGATACTGGTCCTCCACACACCATCAATTTGGTTCCTCAGCCACTGGTGTAGGATCGATAATTGGGGGCACTGGAATGTCACCCGCACTATCAGCCTCAGAAAATGAGGCAGTGATGCCATTAGAACTGGAGCCCGAGACGGAGCCAGAGCCAGATGCGGACTCAGAGCCAATCGGTGATTCGATAGGTGTGGCCCCCTCATCAGACTGGGGGGCCGTGACTACGTTGGTACTCACCTGTCGAGCTCACTGTCGTGTAGTGTGTGGAGCAGTGGGGGATGTCCTGGTATGAGGTGAAACATACTCCACATCAGTCTCCTCATCGATCAGCCGAAAGGACGGTGCCACTGATTTCAATTTGCCCTTTGCGGTGTAAGTCGGATCTTGCTTGGGGGCCATAGTATATGTAGAAGCTTAGTTAGTACCAAAATAAGAAAATAACACACTCATAATTTTTTTTTGGACAGTAGCCGAAATGTCCACCTATGGTGGGTACCAATAGTCCGTGGATGGACTTACGGTTCGTAGGTCCCCTCCGTAGGTCAGAGTTCCCAGAAGTTGGGTCTCTAATGTGAGCCACGGATATGCAGGGTCTATCAATGGAACGATGAACCGTAGTCCACCTTCGTGGTTCCACACTTGGTGACTGTTTCATGTGCAACAAACCCACGAACCCAATCTACGGTCCATGGACGGGGTCTCGTGGGTCAGGTCTGTGCCAGGTTTCAGACATGCCTCATTTTGTACTCATTATTTCAACAAATCAATTAAGCAACCTAGGTCTAATCATGCATTTCAACACAATATAAGGTAGTTTGTCATCCTTAGGGTTCCGATTACTCACAATTTGACTTCATACCGAACTAGGAACCCTAAGTCAAAACTTTCATTTAGACCTTTTACCCTGATTCAGTTAGTTTTAATAACCTACACACTCACATACCATCATACCAAGGGCTATTCTAGCATACAATTCAACACTCTAAAATTAACAACCCAAGGTCAAGTTCCACTTCGTGACTTCATGATTTGAACAATGAATAACGAAATTTAGAGTTAGGGTGAAGTCATTTTACCTTACAAGTAAGTGAAGTGGGTGAGTGTGTGATTGCAATGAACTCCTTAGACCTTTTTCTATCCCTTTGACACCGAACCCGGACTGTGGAATCGTTGGGAAATGGAGATGAGGGATTTAAAATGGAGAAGAATTATATGGGAATTTGGGGAAATGAATGGGGAATGATCTATGGGATATGGGAGTTAAATGGAGTGATTATGGGAGAGGAAAGCTTTAAAAACAGTTGGGAGGGCATTTTGAATGTGGAGAATGAATTAAAAATGAGAGGTTTTATTTTATAAGGTGTACGGGTCGGGTCGGGTCGGGCAAACCCTAGGTTTTGGACCCACGAGATCCCATCTACGGTCCGTGGGTCGACCTACGGACTGTAGGTCAGGTCCGTAGGTTACTCAACACTTAGGAAAAATTAAGACACATACCTGGGATCTACGGACACCATTCACGGTCCGTTGATGGAACCATGGACCGTCATTGGGGTCCGTAGATCTCTGCACAACCTTTTTCTATAGATTCAGCTTTTCCTCCCTACACACGTAGCAACCATTAGGACTTTCTTTTTACATTTTCTGGACACTTTTTAGATACGAACCTTAGTCTATATCTAGCCAACACTAATACAAAAATAAAAAACCTATCTAAAGAGTTACAAAAATTAAAATAAAAGAAGAAACTCCTAAATTGAAAAGAAAAACTTATAGTTGGCTAGATTGTACATCTTGGGTTGCCTCCCAAGCAACACTTGATTTAACGTTGCGGCACAATGCATGCCCCTTGATTACTCAGACTTCATCAAGGTAATAAGCCTCAATCACTTATTGCACAATCTCCAACTGCTCAATGTAGACTTTGATCCTTAGCCCGTTTACCTTGAACCTTGTTCCCTCCTTGTTCTCGAGATCGACCGCTCCATGTGGAAACACTTGAGTGACTATGAATGACCCGGTCCACTTGGACTTGAGCTTTCCAGGAAACAAGCGCAACCTTGAGTTGAATAGAAGCACCAGATCACCCACAACAAATTCACGTTTTTATATCTTTTGATCATGGTACTTCATCATCTTCTCCTTGTACAAGGCTGAACTTTCATAAGCTTTTAGGAGAAACTCATCAAGCTCATTCATGTCATTCACTATTTGACTTGATGCGGCTCCCCAATCCAAATTCAACTTCTTTACCGCCCACAAAGCCTTATGCTCTAGCTCTATCGGCAAATGGCATGACTTCCCATATACAAGTTGGCAGGGGGACATACCTATGTGAGTCTTGAATGCGGTGCGATAGGCCCATAGAGCATCATCAAGCCTCCTTGACCAATCAGTTCTATTTGCATTCACAATTTTTGCGAGGATTTGCTTTATCTCTCTGTTGGACACTTCAACTTGCCTACTAGACTGCGGATGCTAAGGAGTGGCTACATTGTGACGAACTCTATATTTCTCTAGCAACGCCTTGAGCAACTTATTACAAAAATGGGAACCTCCATCGTTGATAATCACCTTAGGTGTACCAAATCGGGAGAAGATACTCTTTTTCAGGAATGCGGTGACACTTTTCCCTTCATTGTTTGAAAGCGCAATTGCTTCCACCCATTTTGACACATAATCAACCGCAACAAGAATATACTTCATCCTATGTGAACTCACAAATGGACCCATAAAATCAAGACCCCATACATGAAACAACTCAATCACCAATATCGGATTCATAGGTAGCTCTTGTCTCTTTGAAATTCCTCATTCTCTTTGGCAACGATCACAAGACTTGACGAAATCATGAGCATCTTGGTGGATGGTAGGCCAGTAATACTCACACTGCAAGATTTTATGAGCAGTCCGAATACCACTATGATCCAACCAACAAGCGATGAATGACACACCTCTAGTATACTCATTATCTCAACCTCGGGCACATAGCGAAGAATAATCCCATCAGCACAAATACGGAACAAATACAACTCATCCGAAAAAAACTTCTTCACATCATGCATAAACTTTTTCCTTTGGTGAAACGACAAATCCGATGGAACCAGATCACTTGCCAAGTAGTTAGCAAAGTCTGTGAACCAAGGAATAAGGTCATGAGAAGCAGCCAATACCTGTTCGTCTAGAAAAGCATCATTAATTTCAGCCCCATCTCCTAACTTGAGCATAACTTCCTCCTCTAATCTGGACAAATGATCGACAACTTGATTTTCTATCCCCTTTCTATCTTTCACCTTAAAATCGAACTCTTGCAGCAACAATACCCATCTAATCAACCTTGGTTTTGCATCCTTCTTAGCCATCACAATCCTCAATGCAAAATGGTCAGTATGCACTATGACCTTAGTACCAAGCAAGTAGGATCGAAATTTCTCGAATACGAAAACCACATCAAGGAATTCCTGTTCAGTCACTGTATAGTTCATTTTAGCCACATTTGTAGCTTTGCTGACATAATAAATAGGATGAAGAATCTTTTCTCTCCTCTGTCCCAATACCACACCAAGCGCTACTCCCCAATCCAGTGAAATAATGATAGGTGTGGAAAATAGCTTTGCTTTCAGCTCTCCAAATGCTCTCAGACAAGCATCATAAAAATCAATCTTACACTTCTTTTCGAGTAACTTGCACAAATGATGTGCAATTTTGGATAAATCCTTGATAAACTTCCTATAAAAGCCTGCATGCCCAAGAAAACTTCAAACACCTTTAACAGAGATAGGTGGTGGAAGCTTTTCTATTACCTCGACTTTAGCTCTATCAACCTCAATACCCTTCTCAGAAATCCGATGACCCAAAACGATCCCCTCTTTCACCATAAAGTGACACTTTTCCCAATTGAGCACAAGATTGCACTCTTCACACCGTTTCAGTACCTCAACAAAATTCATCAGACAACCATCAAACGAGTCACCTACCACAGAGAAATCATCTATAAATACCTCAATAGTGTCCTCCGCCATATCTGAAAATATCGACATCATGCATCGCTGGAAGGTTGCTGGAGCATTACACAACCCAAATGACATCCGTTTGAAGGCGAAATTCCCATAAGGGCAAGTTAAGATGGTCTTCTCTTGGTCTTTCGGAGCTATGGAGATCTGATTGTTGCCCGAATAACCATGAAGAAAGCAATACCAACCCTTACGAGTAAGGCGATCCAGCATCTGATCCATGAACGACATATGTAAGTGATCATTTTCTGTCCAAGCATTCAATTTTTGGTAGTCCATGCATACTCTCCATCCAGTAACTGGCCGCATTGGAAAAAGCTCATTTTTCGCATTAGGAACCACGATAATCCCACCTTTCTTAGGAACACACTGAACAGGACAAATCAAACTACTATCTGCAATGTGATATATGACTCCAGCATCCAACCACTTGATGATTTCCTTTTTCACTACCTCTTGCAAAGGCAGATTTAGTCTCCTTTGGTGCTCGATACTAGGCTTGTGATCCGGCATGAGTTGAATTTTATGAGAACAAATGCCAGGAGGAATCCCAATAATGTCCGCAATAGTCCACCCAATAGCCCGCTTGAACCTCTTCAACACAGACAATGCCTCTACTTGTACCGCATTCAAATCGGCCGCAATGATGACCGGTAAAGTACCATCTCTCCCCAAGAATACATACCTCAAATGTGATGGTAGAGCCTTATGCTCCAATTTTGGAGCCTTTTCAACAGACGGTTTTGCGGGTGGAGAGTCGCAATTCTTCATATGTAACTCTAATTTCTTTGGTTTGGAACGGAATTCAAACCTATTAAGTGTGGAAACTAACTCATCATAGTCTTCAATACCATCACCCTCAAAATTTATCATTACCGTTGTAAATGCATTAAAACCCAACCTCTCTTCAATAGACACATCAGAACCTCGCTCCACAATATGATTCACCACTGACATTGACTTGAGATCGCTTTCCTGCTTCATGGACCTACAGATATTAAAAGTTACCTCTTCACTATTCAATTGGAACTTCATCTGCCCTCCCTCCATATCGACCAAGGCGCTCCCAATAGCAAGGAATGGTCTTCCTAGGATGATGGGAACCTCAAAATCAAGTATCATAAAATTTGCCAGAAATATAAACGACTCCACTTTCACAAGTACATCTTGGAGAACACCAATGAGATTTTTCACAGTTCTATCAGCCATGAGTAATCGCATCACAGGGGGTTTTGGAGCCCCTAAACCCAACTTTTTGTAAATAGACCATGACATCAGATTTATACTACCATCCAAATCACACAACGCCTTCACAAAATGCAATAACCCGATGGTACAAGGAATAGTGAAAGCATCAGGATCCTCTTTCTTCTACACAAGTGACCTAGTAGCAATAGTACTGCAATGTTGCAACCTATCATCATCTTCAAAATTAACGGCCTTCTTCTTAGTCACCAAATCTTTCATAAATTTCGCATACCCAGGCATTTGCTCCAAAGCTTCTATCAATGAAACATTGATGGAAAGTTGTCTCCACATAGTAATAAACTTGCGGTATTTTCCTTCTTCATTCTTCTTTACCAACCTCTGTCGGAATGGAGGTGGGGGTCTAGGCATGAGAACAACTTTTTGGGTTATCTCTGCTTCTTCTCTGTAGCATTCTTGGACTCTCCAGTAACATCAACCTCATGATCATCTCTTTCAACCACAATTTCAACCTCAGACGACATAGGTGGATCAATGGTCTGCTTACCCACTCGAGTAGTGACCGCCATACAATGTCCATCATTCTTTGGATTCTGGATGGTGTTGGTAGGAAGTGTGCCAGGTTGACATGGGTTTACTGTAGTGGACAACTGATTCATCTGCTGCTCTAGTTAATTGATTGACACTGCATGGGCATCAACTTTTTGACCAATTCCAGACAAGTCGTTCTGTATCTCTTTCACATTCTCATCAGTTGTGTCAAACTTCTTCATCATCTTCTACATCATATCCTCAATCCGTGACATACTACTACCCCCAGCTTCTCTACTGCCAGATTCCCAATTTGTAGGTGGAACATAAGGCCCAACTCTCTCGTTTCTATTGCCATAGTTGTTTCGGTTGTAGTTGTTGTCACGATTGTAGTTCCCATCCTGAACATACTGACCCTCTCGATTGTAGTTACCATAGTTTCGACCTTGGCGCCAATTATTCGAATTGGAACCTTAGGCGTTGGCTCAAAAACCCCCCGTGATCATTCACTAAGTAAGCATCCTCCTCATAGTAGCATTCCTTAACTGGTGGTGGTGGAGTTCTAGTCAAGTAGTTTACCGCATTCACCTTTTCTGCACCTCCGCTCACATGCTTCAACACCAACCCAAGTTCTGTCCTTAACTGAGCCATCTCCTCACGAATGTCATCGGCAGATTGATTAGGTGCAACTTAAACTGCAAAAGTGTTTCTTCCAATGTCCGACTTTCTAGTGCTCCATGCTTTATTATTTTGGGAAATCTTCTCTAATTTATCAGCAATATCCTCAAAAGTGCACTCATCGTATGATCCCCCAACAATAGTATCCAGTACAACCTTGCTATTGTCATCCTGACCTCTATAGAAGTACTCCTTTATTGACTCATCATCAATGCGGTGATTCAGAACACTTCACTGAATGAACCTATCCCATGAACTGCTCACAGACTCTCCAGGTAGTGCTACAAAGTTGTTCATTTTGTCGTTATGATTCAGCTTCTTGGACAACGGAAAATACTTTGCCATGAATACCTTATGCAATTGGTCCCATGTATGAATCGAGTTGTACGGAACCTCAGAAAACCACACTGTAACATCACCAATTAATGATAGAGGGAAGACTCTCAACCTTATGACGTTCATATCCAACTTCGGTTTGCCCCACACAACTCTTGCAGACACTCCTCAACTTGGCCATGTGCCCATGTGGATATTCCAAAATCATACCAATGAACAACCCCCTTGTTGTAAGCATCTGCATCAAACTGCTAGTCACCACAAATGTATCCCCTAGAGGTAGAGGAGGGAGAACAATGAGTCCTTCTGATTCAACGGTGTTGAAATCGACCCTGTAGTTATCACACAACATTGGTTCTGGTGGATTCTGCACCCTCAGTGCATCTCCGAGTAGATTACCACAACGATTCTAAGTATTATCATCATTCACTTGTTCTACATGCTCCTCTATGACTGGATTATTTGGGACCCCTTGATTATTCATCTTTCACAAAGTTTTGCTTAACTCTGGGTCATATGGGGTCAATGATTCGCCTCGACTCCGTGTACTTGGCATACACTAGAGTGGAAACTTGAAGAAAACGTAAAATTAGGAAATAATTAACTAAAGTTCAATAATGTAGTTAAACTTAATCCAAAAACCTTATTCCCCGGTAGCGGCGCCAAAATTTGATACGCTCAAATTACACTTCCCTAAAGAAGTATAAGCGGTCGTTGTCAAATAAAGAACCCAACTTTGAGGTTGGGGTCGATCCCACGATGAATATAGTTCAGACTTAAACTTAACTCACTATTATATTCGTTTAGTCAACTTATTTCTGAGACAATTAAGTAAATAGGGGGGGCGTTCGGAAAAAATAACCGATTGTTGTTTAAGTATCAAGTGAGCAAGATTCAAACTTTGTTGTTATTAATAAGAGAGAGAAACTAGTGTGTATGTGTTCCCCATAAGCTCTTAAAGCGGTAATCCTAATAATAGTAATCATTTCCTAGTGTTTTACATGCAAAGTTTGTAAGTTAGGTATCCCTAAGTGATTGGTCCTCCAAATAGGAAATTTCACCCCGCACTTTGGTCCGGCTACATGTGTATAATTTACTAACCCTTACCTTTACCTCATATTAGACATCTCATCAATGTATGACTTAGTTTTCACCCTCGCACCAATTGACATTAGACTATTAGATAGTATCACACTAAATCTCTGTTGATAATTCTTTTCTTATTAACTACCTCCTTGGTCCGGCAAGTAGCAACAAGGTGAGTTCTAATGCGTGCACCCGTTAAAAAGACTTCTAAGCGAAAGAATTATCAATGCATGCATCAGCACTATACAAGAATTACTTAGTTATTATTCATACGTTGTTAATTGCTCATGGTTTCCACAACCCTAGTTGTGGATTTAGCTACACAATTCATGTTTTGATAATAATAATTCATGAACTTACGTTTAGAGTAGAGGAAACCCAAAATCTCTAATTGAATTCCAAAGCAAAAATCTTATAAATTGAAATCTGGAAATCAAATTGCCAAAATTTCCAAGTTAATTCCCAAGAAAATATCAAGAACTAAAAGTATACAATAATGTCTAACCCCCAAAAACGAGATTTACATACCCTATTTATAGAAAAACATGTCCTAAAAAAAATAAGGAAATAAACTGTCTGGACTCGACTTTGATCGATGATTCGACCTACGGACCGTGGGTCAACCTACGGTCCGTAGGTCCCTTCCGTTGGTTAACACTTAGACTTTTTCTGCAAGGCCTAGGACCTTCAACTCCCCAGTTCATCACTGACGGACATGCAGGAAGACCATAGGTTGACCTACGGTCCGTGGGTCTTATTCCGTGGCTTCACACTTAGGATTTTCATCAGGTATTGGAACTTTGACTCTAGTTCATCTTCTATGGACGTGCAGGACGGCCCGTAGGTTGCTCCATTGTTCCACACTTGGTCAGAATTCCCTAAAGCTCCTATCTACGCCCACGATCGATGGACCGTCATAGGACCTAGGACCTACGGTCCGTAGGTACCTCCGTGGGTGGCCACTTCTACAGATTTTCAGCTGTCATCTCACTTTACCACGTCCAAGCCTATTTCCTGCAAACATGATAAAGAACACATTATTTCTAATACATAGTGGCCCTAGACACACACAACTCTTAAGTGAAATGTATTAAAAATATCGTAAACTCACGGTATATCATCTCTCAACTCTTATCTCTCATTTCTCATCTCTCATCTCTAATCTCTCAGCTCGTTTTCCATTTTCTCTTAAGTATCAGGCCAACCGCTACTCCTGGCTCCTCGCTGAGTGTCTGTAGCCCGCAACTACTTAGTGCTCGTGACTCAAAAGTTGAAGGTCAGTGTTCACTGGCCACCGTCTTAAGTCTTAACTTCATCTAGAAATCTTTATATATGTTATATTCAATTTCAAATACGAGATGAGTAGTCAGTATTGAGGGGTGTACTCAGGGGCGGCTCTACAGCTTTGAAAAAAAAACAATTGCCTTAGGCCCCAAAATTTGAGGGGCCTCATTTTTAAAAATAATAATAGGTTAGAAGTATTTTTTTTTAAAAAAATATCGAGTATTACTTGTAGAAAATAAAAACTTTTCATAAAAGAGCAAAGAAGTAATAGAAGTTCGACAAATTATAAATACTATGTCTCAAGAAAATTAAATAATTGGCTATAATAAACTTCATAAAAAATATATATTCAAATTTAAGGCCTCCATTCGAATTTGACTTTAGGCCACCGATTTATTAGAGCCACCGCTGGGTGTACTTGTAAGTTGTAATTGTCATACCTTGTAAATGTAAGTATGTAACAACATATAGTTAATTCGTTATAGCCAACAATGGATGTTGGCCATGAAACTCCGAGGATGTTTGCTTATAATAGAAACATAATTCTACTTCAAAAATTTCAATATGTTAACAATATTGGGTGTCTTAACAGATCTGATAATCTCCAGTTTGTTGAGTTTGAAATGTTTAGCTAATCTTGAAGATAGATACATATAGATTAGTGGTGAATGGTTCATTTGTTTTAGGGCCAAATTTTGTATGCAGTAACACAAATGTGTAAGAAAGTTTTGCTCAACTATAGGTAGAGGTTGATCTAGAATTTTTAGTTCATGGGTTTTGAAACACAATGTGTTTTGCTCACTGGGTTATGGATAGATTATTTGTACATTTTGAATGAACTTCTTAAACACAAATACAAAGTATGAGCCAAAGCTATCATGTTCTACTGAACTAATCCATAGTGGTAGGTCATTTCATTAGGTAATTGTAACTTATTTCATCCAAATAAACATTGATTGGTAAAATTGAATACATAATAAGCGACCTACTATAATAGGTTATGTTACTTGTATAAAAATGTATATACGGTTAGTACTAGTTAACGGTGGCCTTGAAAGAAGAATGACAGAAATCTATTGTTCTCTTGTGCAACAACAAGTTAGCTGTATCTGATCCAGCTCTAGAAGAGGATTTTGAAGAAAAAAGGCAGAGATGTGAAAGTAAAAAGCTTGTGAATTATACATAGGAGTGTCCTGCACTTATTTCAATACCTCTTCCTGCAGAGATAGGAATATGCAAAAGAATATGACCATTTTTGAAGCTTTTTTTTTCAATTTACTAAAATTATCCAGATGACACAGGCCTCTTGAGGCCACTATTAATTAATTTGTTTAAACTGAAAACCAAACCGAAATAAACCGAACCAAAAGTGTAATAACCGAACCGAACCAAATTTATTTCAGTTTGGTTTGGTTTCACATTTTTGCCAAACCGAAAACCAAAAAACCGAACCAAAATTTACAAACCGAACCGAACTGATATTGTGCATTTCTCCTGAAATGATAATCGACGTGTATATACATTTTGTACCTGTATGTGTTTACTTTGTTGTGATTGTTGGTATATGTTGTGCTTACTGGAATAGCTGTGTGATCCTACCAGTACACTGTGGTTGTGTACTGTTACTGCACTTCCTCGTTTTTTGTTGAGTACATGGCATCTTCAGGCGACTACGGATAGACCTCAGCTAGGAGAGTAGTGGTCGAGATCAAAATTCAAGGGTGAACCAGTTCTTTCAGGCTTCATGTTGTTTAGTCCATTTTCTTCAGACTTAAACTATTATTTAGATACTTTTATATTTGGTTGGGGTTGTACCATCTTCTTAGATTTTTTGCACTTTAGATGTTTTGGTACATTGACTTTCAGGTTCTAGGGGTTGTTTTCCGCAATTTTTGGTAGATCTATTTTTGTTAACTTTAGGAATTTATGGGAACTCTAGTTTTCTTTAGACATATAAACCTGCTTTCGTATCTTTAAATGCCTATATTTCCGTTAAGTTGTGTAGTTGGGTTGTAGTAATGGTTCTCCCACCAGAGGGTTAGTGTGGGTGCCACTCACGACGGTTTGGGTTGTGACAAAGTTGGTATCAGATCCCTAGGTTTGTTGATCTCGGTGTACCAAAACAAGTCTAGTAGAGTTTTACGGAACGGTACAAAGACGTCTATACTTTTCTTCGAGAGGCTATAGGACTTTAGCAAAAATCTTTGTTTTCTCTTGTCTCTTTTCGTGCTATAACTTGATTCCAATTGGTATCTGGTGATCCAAATTGGTATTTAATCTCCGTCACTCTTCTGTCCGCAGATGGTTAATACTCGCTTCAACAACGTCAGACCCGTAGCTCCCATCAATGAGCCCACTAAGGAGTCCGCAGCAAAAGGCCGCAGTCAAGGCAGGGGTAGAAGGAGAGCAAGAGGTAGAGGCCGATGAAGGATAACACCTGCTAGGGGTGGAGCTCCGGTTGAGAATGCTCCCAGAAATGAGATTCCTCATGTGCATCATGAAGAGATAGAGGAAAATGTGGAGGTTGAGAATGAGGAGGATGTTGGACAAAGAGGAAGAGGAAAAAACTGAGACTATATGTGTTCCTCCCTTAGACCCAATGTTAGCTCAACAAATTATGTCTTTCCTGAAATGATTGGTTGGTCCTAGAGTTCTTCCCACAACTCAAGCAACTCAAACTCCCGCCAACCCCCTATTGCTATTAATGTCCCTAAGGTGGGTGGAACTGTAGGTACTGATGCCTTCTTCCATCCTTTGTTGGGTCATGTGATAACTGGTAATGAGCATGAGATGCTGACTAAGTTTTTGAAACTGAAGTCGCCTGTGTTCCATGGTTTTGAGAGTGAGGACCCCTATGAGTTCATCTTGGATTGTTATGAGAGGCTACATAAGTTGGGTATTGTCCATCAGCATGGAGTAGGGTTTGTGACTTTCCAGCTTTAGGGTGAGGCTAAGCGTAGTGGAGAGCTTATGTGGAATGCAGATCGTCAGCTTTACCCCCACTCACTTGGACACAGTTTCATGCTCTATTTTCTGGAAAAGTTTATGCCCCGGACTTTGAGAGACTGCAAGAAGGATGAGTTCATGGCTTTGGAGTAGGGTGGTATGAATGTAGCTGCTTATGAGGCTAATTTCCATGGTTTGTCTATATATGCTACTCAATTGGTAACTAATGAAGAGGAGAGAGTTTATCTATTTGTCAAGGGATTGAACCCCGAACTTTAAATATTGTCTGTTCATATGACCTCTGTAGGAAAAAGCTTTAATGAGGTGACTGACTTTGTGAAGAAAGTAGAAGGAGTTAGACGTGATGGGCAGGCTAGGGCGTTGGCAAAGAAAGCCAAGAGCACAGGTAACTTTTAGGGTTCTTACTCCAGAGGTTCAGGTAAGCCGACGCTCGCAGCTTGGCCGATTCAGTCCGCCATGCCCGCTTCTACAGGTAATTACTCGGGAACTCCACAACAAAATTTTATTCAGAATAGCCAGTGAGTCACGTCTTCGGCTAGCGGCAGACTGTTTTTTGACCGTACTTGCAATAATTGTGGGGAACTTGGGAACGTGAGGAGAGATTATCCCCAACCGCGTATGATGGATTTCGCGCAGTAGCAAACTAAAGCAGTGGTGCCCGCAGACAATGATAATAATGGTAGATGACATCCACATAGTGGGCTAGGAGGAAATCAGCGAGGTTGTAGAGGTCGGGGTAATGGTAATGCAGGCAGGGGAGCAACGCAACCAGGCAACGAAGTCGTCCGTCAAGATGACAGGGATCAGTTTTATGCCTTTCCGAGCAAGACCGAGGCGGAGACATCCGATGCAGTGATCACATGTACTATTCTTGTTTGTGACCAGATGGCTAATGTGTTGTTTGATCCAGGTTCTACTTTTTCATACGTGTCAGTTTAGTTTGCCTTGGGATTTGATGCGGTTTGTGATGTACTTGATGCCCCCATCCATGTTTCTACCCCAGTTGGAGAGTCTGTCATAGTCACCCATGTTTATCGTGCTTGTTTAGTTATGTTTATGGCTTTTCAAACTTGGGATGCTTTGGTTATTTTGGATATGGCTGACTTTGATATAATCTTAGGCATGACTTGGTTGTCCACCTATTATGTTGTGTTAAATTGTAACACTAAGTCTTGTGACTTTAGAGATTTCGGGTAGGAAAAAGTTAGAGTGGGAAGGGGTTTACAAACCTAAGCCAGCTAAGGTCATATCCTCCATTCGGGCAAGGAAACTGGTGGGGCAGGGTTGTTTGACATATTTGGTTCATATTTAGGATGTTGAGGTTGAGTCTCCCTCTATTGAGTCCATTCCTGTGGTGTCACAGTTTAGAGAAGTGTTTCCTACTGATTTGTCTGGTATGCCTCCGGATAGAGATATAGATTTCTGCATTGATTAGGAACCTGGTACCAGCTCCATCTCCATTCCTCCTTATCGCATGGCTCCAGAAGAGTTAAGAAAGCTTAAGGCTCAAATCCAAGAACTTCTTGATAAAGGCTTCATCCGTACTAGTACTTCCTCTTGGGATGCTCCTGTTTTGTTTGTTAAGAAAAAATATGGTAGTATGAGGATGTGCATAGATTACCGGCAATTGAATAAGGTCACCATTCGAAACAAGTACCCATTTCCTCAGATAGATGATCTTTTCGACCAGTTGCAGGGTGCGTCTGTTTTCTCTAAGATTTATCTAAGGTCTGGTTACCATCAGCTAAAGATTAGGACTGAGGATGTACCCAAGATGACATTTAGAACCAACTATGGGTACTATGAGTTTTTAGTAATGTCATTTGGGTTGACGAATGTCCCTGCAACTTTCATGAGTTTGATGAATGGTGTGTTCAAACTATTCTTGGATTCTTTTGTGATTGTCTTTATTGATGGCATTTTGGTTTATTCAAAGAGTAAGGAAGAGCATGTCGACTATCTTCGTATTGTTCTGGGTGTTCTTAGGAGACAAAAGCTATACGCCAAATTTTCCATGTGTGAGTTTTGGTTGGATTCTGTTGCCTTTTTAGGACATGTAGTTTCAAGGGAAAGGGTAATGGTAGATCCCCAAAAGATTGAAGCAGTTAAGAATTGGGTCAGGTCTAGCTTTGTGACTGAAGTTAGGAGTTTTGTGGGGATCACTAGCTACTATCGTCGATTTGTGAAAAATTTTACTTCTATCGTTATGCAATTGACACGGTTGACCAAAAAGGAGGTACCTTTCGAGTGGACTGACAAGTGTGAAGAGTGCTTTCAAAAGCTCAAGACTCTTTTGACCACAACACCTATTTTGGCACTACCGGTGAAAGGTAAAGATTTTATTATTTATTGTGACGCTTCACATTCGGGTTTGGGTGTTGTGTTAATGCAGGATAAGAATGTTATAGCTTATGCATCGCGATAGTTGAAGGTTCATGAGAGGAATTACCCATCACATGATTTAGAGTTGGCAGCGGTAGTGTTTGCTCTTAAGATCTAGCGGCATTAGCTCTATGGTGTCAAGTGTGAGGTATTTACTGATCATCGTAGTCTACAACATGTATTCACTCAAAATGACCTAAATTTGAGACAACGAAGGTGGATGGAGTTACTCAAGGATTATGATGTGATCATCCAGTACCATTCGAGTAAGGCTAATGTATTGGTGGATGCACTAACCCGAAAAACGGTGAGTATGGGTTGTCTAGCTTGCTCGGGTGTATCCAAGCGACCTTTGGCTAAGGAAATTCAAACCTTGAAATCTAAGTTCATGCAGTTAGGCATCTCAGAGAAATGTGGGGTGTTAGCTAGCATTGAGGTAAGGGCCACGTTCATTGAGGAGATCAAGGCCAAACAATTTGATGATGAGAATTTGAATGAGCTCAGAAAGAAGACAGTGTCTGGCAAGGCACAATATGCGACTTTAGATGTAGGGGTGTGCTCAGTATTGAGGGGAGGATTTATGTTCCTCGAGTAGATGACATGATTCAAAAATTATTGACAGAAGCTCATGGTTCACGATATTCCATTCATCTGGGTGTGACAAAGATGTACCGAGACATAGAGCGACTTTATTGGTGGCCTGGCATGTAGAAATACATAGCTGAGTTTGTGGCTAAGTGCCAAAACTGTCAGCAAGTAAAGTATGAGAATCAAAGGCCAGTAGGTTTGCTTCAGAGAATGCCAATTCAAGAATTGAAGTGGAAAAAAATAGATATGGATTTTGTGGTTGGTCTTCCCATGACTTTGGGAAAGTTTGATTCTATTTGGGTAGTCGTTGACTGATTGATTAAGTCAGCCCATTTTATTCCAATCAGAATAAACTATAATGCTCAGTAGTTGGCTAAGGTTTATGTAAGAGAGATAGTGAGGCTGCACGGCGTGCCCCTTTCTATCATTTCAGACTGTGGTACGCAGTTCACATCTAAGTTTTGGAGAAAATTGCATGATGAATTGGGCACTCAACTCACTTTTAACACAACCTTTCATCCGCAAACGAACGGGAAGTAGTTAGAGAGGACTATTCAAGTGTTAGAAGATATGTTGAGGGCATGTGTGATTGACTTTGGAGGACATTGGGATAAGTTCCTACCATTGTGTGAGTTCTCCTATAATAATAGTTACCACTCCATCATTGACATGGTCCCGTTCGAGGCACTTTATCAGAGGGGATGTAGATCATCCATATGATGGTTTGAGGCTGGAGATGTGAAACCTTTGGGGGTTGATTTAGTGAAGGATGCTCAAGATAAAGTAAGGAGTATTCAAGCTAAGCTTTTAGCAACCTAGAGTAGACAGAAAAAGTATGCAAAGTATGCAGACCATAAGGTAAGAGACATGACATTTCAGACTGGTGAGAAAGTTCTTCTTAAAGTGTCACCCATGAAAGAGGTGATGGGATTCGGTAAGAAGGGTAAGCTTAGTCCGTTATACATTGGTCCATTTGAGATTCTTGACCGTGTAGGGCCAGTGGCTTATAGATTGGCTTTACTACCTAGCTTATCTAGAGTTCATCCAGTGTTTCATATGTCCATGTTGAAGAAGTACCATGGGGACGGAGATTACATCATAAAGTGGGACTCAGTATTGTTAGACAAAGATCTTCAGTACGAGGAGGAACCAATTGTAATTCTTGATCGTGATGTCCGAAGCTGAGGACCAAAAAGATTAAGTCCGTGAAGGTTCAATGGAAGCATCGCTCAGTTGAGGAAGCTACTTGGGAAACCGAGAAGGACATACGAGATAAGTATCCCAGTTGTTCAACGCTTTAGGTACCACTCTACCCTTCTTTAGCCATTTTTCCTAGTTGTCACTTAGGGACGAGTGATGGGTAAATTGGTATCTATTGTAACGACTTGTTCCTGTCATTATAGAAAAGCCAATGGGGAAAGAATTTGGGTCAAAAAAAGTTTTTGTAGTAACTTGGAATTTCCTAGCCTAGTCCAGATTTAGACGAAATCGGAGTCACAAAAGTCTAGGGAAATTTGGTAATGAAGGAGAGATTCAATAATGAATTTGGTTGCATGAAAATATAGCTAAGACTTTAAGGAACCCGTACGACTTTACAGAATCAAATTCAGGCGAGTAGAACTCCCGAAACTGATCTTAGTGTGAGCATGTAGTTTTTGAACGTCCTGATTTAAGGTGTGTGGTGAAATGGGGGTTTGCAACTGAAATTCTGAGGTTCTGTCTCCGTGTAGGCCACCAGGGTGGGTTGGGTCCCGCTACGGTGGGCCAGTTGCGACTTAAGTTAGAATTAAACCCCAAAAACGTTATTTTCTGTAAGTTTCGTTCTTGAGAGCTAAGAGACGACCCATGGGTATTTCTTGAAGTTTTTCCACCTATTCTAGCACTAAAGGTAAGGATTTTACTCCCCTAATCCATTCTTCGATCCGTAGAACTTAGAATCTTGGTTAATTATTATTGGGGGAGGGTTTTGGACTGAATTTGATGACTGGAAAAAGCCCTAGCTACATATTAGGATCATGGGTTTGGTATTAGGTTATTGAGTTTGTTATAATCCAAGTAATTAGACCTTAATTAATTGATCCTTGTATTAATTTGTTGTTTTTAGACCACAAATAAGTGGAAAGAATCCGGAAAGGGAAGATTCAAGTGCCTTAGAGGGATTCGAGCTTGGTTTCGAGGTAGGTGATTGTTTGAATTCTTGTTTGCGTGATGTATATTGGTAATTGCTTCATTGTAATGCATGTATGTACGTGAATGAAGCCTTGTTGATCAAACTTAATGAAATGAGTACGAATGAACAAATGTATGTCATGATTCAACACTTGATTGTATAATTATGAGAATGTACATATGGGTGTGATTGTGATTGTGGTTGTGTTGAATGGATCGGGTGTCATATTCCGACACACTAACTTGGATTGGGTGCCGCATTTCGACGCATATAATGGGATCGGGTATCACGTCCGGCACACTAATTGGGATTAGGTGTCATGTTCCGCCACACTAACAGTTTGGGTATGAGTTTCATGAGAGGACCATTGATTTGTTATATCTACTTGTTATTGAGAATGTGGAATTGTGCATTGTTGTTGAAATGATAATCGATGTGTATATACATTATGTAACTGTATGTGTTTACTTTGTTGTGATTGTTGGTATATGTTGTGCTTACTAAAATAGCCGCGTGATCCTACCAATACATTGTGGTTGTGTACTGATACTGCACTTGCTCGTTCTTTGTTGAGTACGGGGCATCTTCAGGCGGCTAATGATAGACCTCAGCTAGGAGAGTAGTGATCGAGATCAAAATTCAAGGGTGAGCTAGTTCTTTCAGGCTGCCATGGAGTCATTCATTTTGTTTAGTCCATTCTCTTCGGACTTAGACTATTGTTTAGATACTTTTATGTTTGGTTGGGGTTGAACCCTTTGCTTAGATTTGTTGAACTTTAGATGTTTTGGTACATTGACTTTCTGGTTCTAGGGGTTGTTTTCCGCAATGTTTGGTAGATCTGTTTTTGTTAACTTTCAGAGTTTATGGGAACTCCAGTTTTCTTTAGACATATAAACATGCTTTATCTTTAAATACCTAACTTTTCATTAAATTGTGTAGTTGGGTTGTAGTAATGGTTCTCCCACCGGAGGGTTAGTGTGGGTGCCTAATCTTTGATTCTAGGAGAAGACAAAAGGAAAATTATAAAATAAAATAAAATTAAGTAAGAAATCCAATTGAAGTGACCATATTAATTGTATTTTCTAAAAAAATAAGAATAAATACATATTCTACTATAAAAACATTCCTTAAGTAAATTAGGTAAACTAAATATCCAAATAGATTCTTTCAACACTTTCCTCAACTAATAATTCCATCTGATAACTGAAGTCGTCACCGTCTCATCCATATCACCGGTAATCGTTATTGAAGATGACTTTCATGATAACTCTTTACTGTTGATTTTGCTGTTACAAACTGAAATCTACATCGATGTTGAGTTGAATGTTAGCATAGAGACCGGCACACTAAATAAAGATGTACTAATGAACTAAATGAACAAAATGAACTAAATTCCAATGGAGGACCTTCGACTCCTTTCTTATGAACATCATTCTCTTCTTTATTATAGTATGTTGTATTATGTATATGTAAAAAATTACCCTAAAATTGTTAACATCACAAAAGTTTTTCCTCATTGTCTCAAAACAATCATTACTATTGCTTAGGTTATATCACCGACTCCAACTTATTTGGAATTGAACCATAGTTACTGTTATGGTTATAGTATACAGTTACAAAGAATTAATGCAATGATCAACCAAGCAATATGTGGCATCTGAATGGAATTGTTCACAATTGGATATTCTAAACCAAAATTTTGATACATAACATATTAAAATCTCATAGCATAATTTTTTGAGCACTTGAAATCAAAAATATTCACAAATAATAATAAAGACGACCTTACTTTCCTAATAATCAAGAAGAAAAAGGCATGTTGCTTAACATATTTTTAAAAAAAGATAGTCTGTCGGGTTGTATCCAAGTTTGCAGTTCACAAATTTAATTGAAAGAAGCCAAAAGAATGAGTTATCACTACACTAAAAATGATCTTTAACACCAACTAATAGATTAATTGCTGCTAAGTATGTAATTTTGGAGGCAATTAACTCTCTACAAATGTCTCTAAAGCCTACAGTGACATTGAATCTAATGACAATAAATTAATGTCGGTAAAGATTCTAGCACTCTTCGTTAATGTGCATATTTATTGCCAATAAAAATTGTTTTTGTTATAGTGTATTTTGGGCATCAGTTAGTTTCAAGAAAACTTGATCTCTAATTATGTCCAAAAAGAAGAGAGGAAGAAACATGATAAATTAGTCAACTTGCGATAAAAGAAGTGGACTTATTGTTCCTATACTAGTATCTTAAGAAGAGTGGAGTGACATATATAATATTTGTACCTAAGATAAAACAATCAGAATAATATACTAACTGTGGCAAGCAAGAGAGTAATTTGTATGGTTCTTTTAACAAATTTCACCATTGGTTCTGTAAGAGTTATCACATATTTGTTGTTGTGTGCTATCAAATATAGCACAACCCACAAGCAATTTTCCCAAAAAGTATATAAAGAAACTTGTAGAAATGGACAAAAGAGAAGATCAATTTTCAATCATCCTTTTCGAAATTTTTAACAGAGTTAAAAAAAGTCACCAAAATAGCAAAAAGAAGTTGCAATAGTTACATGAATGACTATGACTTGTAGTAAAAGATTAAGTTTCATAAAATAGGAGGAAGAAAACTTTGAGGAATGAAACACACTTCATAAGAAGCTTAATTAATGTATTTTAATCCGACTTCCTTTTAATAGAAAAAACCTTACAAATAATAGTGGCAGAAATAGAAGTATTGTTTACTAACCAAAATATATATGAAGAAGCCCGTTGAAAAGGACAAAAAAGAAGATCAATTTTCAATCATCCTTGTTGGAATTTTTAACTTAGTTAAAAAAAGTCACCAAAATAGCAAAAAGAAATTGCAATAGTTACATGAATCACTATGACTTGCAGTAAAAGATTAAGTTTCATGAAATAGGAGGAAGAAAATTTTGAGAATGAAACACACTTCATAAAAAGCTTAATTAATGTATTTGAATCCGACTCCCTTATGACGGACAAAAACCTACAAATAATAGTGGCAGAATAGAAGTTTTGCTTACTAACGAACCAAATGTTATGAATTCAACCATTACATCGGCGTTATGAGTTGTGGATTAAGAGGCGCACGAGTAGTAATGTTATATTGCAATTGAAATCAATTTTCTTTGTTTATTCTTTCTCTTTTGGTGCCTTGGAATTAAGCGTTGAATTTTAAAAGGTGTGAATGGAAAATGATAAGTTGTAACTTTTGTAAAAGTTGTGACTTTTGTAAAGAGTTATGACTTTTATAAAAAAAATGTGACTTTTATGAAGAGTTCTGACTTTTCTAAAGATTTTTGACTTTTCCATAAGGTTGTGAGGGCACCACATAAGCGGATCTAAGATTCTCTCTTTTAGGAAATAAAATTAATCTGGTCACTTGAATTGAATTTTTTTACTATATTATAGTTTATTTTATAATTTTTCTTCTGTCTTCTCCTAGAATCATAGATTAGTTTTTTAGAAAAGATCTAAATTAAAGAAATTTAGTCAATGCAATTTATTTTCTTTTCATTATTAAGTATATATAAACTATTTTATTTTTAGATTAAAATAACAAAAATAAGTTAAAAGATTCGTCCAAAAAGGTCTATTGTTCCAAACTTCCCTCGAAATTCCAGCGGGTCTAAAAATCAACTTCCAAAAATTGAGGTGGTCTCGACTCACGAGAATAGAAGTAGAAAGTAGTCCTAAATCGCATGATCCCGTCTATAAATAAACCTACACTAAAATCTCTATAAATTAATATTGGCGGGATCATGAAATTTTATTATTTTATAGAGATATTATTTAATTGATAAATTAATAATTATAGTTTATTTTATAATTTTTCTTCTGTCTTCTCCTAGAATCATAGATTAGTTTTTTAGAAAAGATCTAAATTAAAGAAATTTAGTCAATGCAATTTATTTTCTTTTCATTATTAAGTATATATAAACTATTTTATTTTTAGATTAAAATAACAAAAATAAGTTAAAAGATTCGTCCAAAAAGGTCTATTGTTCCAAACTTCCCTCGGAATTCCAGCGGGTCTAAAAATCAACTTCCAAAAATTGAGGTGGTCTCGACTCACGAGAATAGAAGTAGAAAGTAGTCCTAAATCGCATGATCCCGTCTATAAATAAACCCACACTAAAATCTCTATAAATTAATATTGGCGGGATCATGAAATTTTATTATTTTATAGAGATATTATTTAATTGATAAATTAATAATTATTAATTTAAAGAATGGTTTGAGATTTAATGAAGGTTAATTTTGATTATATCAAAAAATTTGTATCTTACTAATTTATGTATCATATTTATTGATTTCACATAAAAAAAATATTATACATAAAGTACAACGAATACATCAAAATTATTATATCTTACCAATTTATGTATCATATTTGTTGAATTGTCACTATCACGCAAACAAAAGAGTATGGATGACAAGTGTGCTTTTTGATGAATATATTCGTTGGTTTGACCACAAAATGCATGGTAGACGAGTTTTGCTTATGGTAGATAATTGTCCAGCCCATAATAGAAATATTGAAGGACTAAATGTTGAATTGTTTTTCTTGCCGCCCAACATGACATCCAAAATTTGCAGGAAAATAAGTTTCCTGCGGATATTCATACTAATCCCTAGGAAAATCCTCATGTAATTCACACTTTTCCTGTAGTGGAAATTTTGTGGAGGCCTTTGGTTTTTGAAGTGTTAGTAGGCAATTGACTAGATGGACATAGCAAAGATATCAATGTGTTTGAGTTTGATGGTGCTGATTTAAAAGTGAATTTTATTTTTTTTATTTGAGAGTGAAGTACTAAGTATTAACAATTTGTCAAGATATGACCATCATGTTTTCTTTTCACCATCATATATAAATACTATTATTTGAATAGATATTTTCTCTCAACAAATATAGTCACAGAATATGTTCTTCCTAGAGTAAACATCATATAGATTTAACAAGGTTTGAATATTCTAATTCACCGACTAAACAGGCTAGCTAGTCACAATTACTTTAGTTTTTCATTTATAGAAACAATTTCAATACAAAAAAGTAAATTTAGTTATAGAAAAATATACAAATGTTAACTTTGTTTTCAATACAGACTAGCAAGGAAAGTATCAAGCACAATCCTAAATCTTTATCTAAAAAATTATACAATTTCTTATCACCTACTCAATCAATCACAAAATATATTTTTTTTAAAAGGGCAAAGCATCATCAAGAACCTATTTTAGTGCAAAATCAAGAACCCAACAAATTGAAGAGAGAGAAAAATAAAAATTAAGATAAAGACACAAACTTAAAGCAAAAATATGAAAGAATCCAGAATATACAAATGAACCAAAAGAAATACTATTAATATAGCTTGAAACACTATAACACTAACACCTTCTCTTTCTTTATTTCAACAAGGAGAAGGATTAAGTTCGTCGTAACATTGTATAGAACGAATTTTGTGACTATATTGTGAATTAACAGTAATCAAACATTCCTGAACTTTATATTTGTATTAGTAAAGTTGTAAAATTATTTTTTATACCAATTACTACAAAGAAAAAAACATAAGACTTTTTTGGATAAAATAAGATTTTTTTTTTATAATAATAATTTGGATCTGATTCAGATGGGAATGGGATTAATCTTTGGGATAAGCATAAGATTTTTTTTCAAAGGTATACCAAATATTCAAACAGTTGGCTGGGTCATAAATACAATCCAATTCCAATGTGAAGGCTGCATTTGAGTTAACTTTGACAAAACACAATTTGGTCCATTATGATATGATAAAAGTTATTCCTAGTTGTATTTTAATATCTTTTATTTGCTCTATAAATAGCTTAAGAGATTATAACATCCTCAAATTAAAGCAAGCAAATTCAAAGAAATATACAATGGCCTTTTACAAAGTTGGTATCCTTTCTCTCCTCCTATTGTCTGGTAAGGCTTTTTTTATATACTGTAAAATCTCTTTATAATCAATGACGTTACGTTTTTTGTCTTGATATTTATTGAGGCAAAATATTGTTATAAAAAAACCTATGATATAAAATAAAGGGATAAGAGTCTGAAAAATACCCCAATTTTGGTCGAATTTGCTATTGCGATACTAAACTTTCATGAGGACCTATTACCTCCCTAGACTATTTAATAGTTTATTTTTTACCCCCTGAACTATTTAATAGTGTATTTTAAAGGTATATATGTGTCCACGTGGACACATTACTATTTATAATTTTGCATTATTTTTTATGTCCACGTGGGCAAATATATATGTTTGAAATACGGTATTAAATAGTCTAGGGAGGTAATAGGTCCTCATGAAAGTTTAGTATCGCAACAGCAAATTCGACCAAAGTTGGGTATTTTTCAGACCCTTATCCCTAAAATAAATAAAATAGGTGACCTTTACCTTCTTGTTAAATTTTGGCAGCAACTAGTTAATTACAACCCTCCACACAAGCTGCCATATATTTTAATATAATATAATATAATTGATGATGTGGCTATCCAACATGAAAAACAACTTAGTTAGAAGATGATTGTTATAAAAAGGTCTGACTGTATTTTGTTGCACGTCAAACTTTGAAGCCAAAAAATGTAATATGATACCTTGCTTATTGTGTTGATAAAATATTTGGGTGTTTTTCATAGGTATATTTCTGTTGGGAATTGAGGTGGAATATGGAAATGCTCAAAAGATGTGTCTCCAGGTTTGTGACAATGAAGTTGCTTACATGACTTGCCCCTCTTCAGGAGATGAGAAAATTACTGAAGTATGTGTCAACTGTTGCACAGCAGATGAAGGCTGTAAATTATTCCGCGCTGATGGATCGTTAATTTGTACTGGAACCCCTGAATAATATATATATATATATAATTAATGAAATGTAATCATTAAATTCATATTTGTTTGTAATAAGACCTGAGTTATTTTACTCTGGAGATTCGTAATAATATTTGCATCCTATAGCTATTTTGTCTAAGGTTTTAAAGATTTCAATAATCATCCTATATATAGCTATTTTCAGCCACAGTTAAACTGCTTGGTGGCCTTCTTCCTTCTGGAATTGATGAAAAATCTTGTCTGAGTAGACACAAATCGGCCTTATATCATAAACTTCTTTACAAGCCATCGTCTTACCTCATCTCATGTCAAGATCACGAGACTACGAGACACTTCATAATCAATGTGGTCCTCATACAGAATTATACAACAGGAGCGTTGAGCTTATCAAGTCTGGAGAATACAATGGATCAGCAGATTGTAATTACTTGGTCTGGATTTCCTTTAGTGGTTTAGGAAATAGAATGCTAACTTTAGCTTCTGCTTTCCTATATGCTCTTCTTACTAATCAAGTCCTACTCGTTGATCCTGGAGTTAACATGCCTAGTCTATTTCTGTGAATGACGTTTCCTGGTTGATTTCCCTTTGTTCAATCAGTTTAGTACCTTTGATCAGCCTACGGTTATATGGTGAAGCACGATATAATCGGCAATTCATCGACTCTAATGACTATGATTGATCAAGATAAATTATTTTTCTGTGACCACAATCAAAGTTTTCTCAAGAAAATCCCATGGCTAGTCATGAAGACAAATACCTATTTGTGCCTTCTCTATTCTTGATCCCATCATTTTAGCAAAAAATCAGTAATCTTTTTTCCGGAAAAAGTAACCATCTTCTATTTTCTTAGTAGATATATGTTTCATCCCACTAATTCTATATTGGGGCATGTAAAGAGGTACTATCAAACTTATTTGAAAAATTAGGCATTCAAATTAAATCAGTCTTGGAGAGAGGTGCCAGTCCTTTTAAGTATGTACTGGATCAAATCATCGATTGTACTATGAAGGAAAATCTGCTGTAAGAAATCAACCGGCAGTGAGGCTATAGTCCACGAAGCAGGGGAAGACCATAGCCGTACTGATAACTTCTCTAAGGCTTGGATACTCAGAAGAGTTCCAGAAAATGTACTGGGAGAATCCCACCGTGACAGGAGAGATAGTTAGCTTTTATCAGCCAAATCAGGAGGAATATCAGCAGAGTGAGAATCGAGAAAAAGGTGTTGGCAGAAATGTATCTACTGAGTTTAAGTGTCAAATTGGTTACAGGTGGATGGTCAACTTTCGGTTATGTAGCTCAGGGTCTTGGAGGCCTGAAGTCCTGGATACTATACAAGCCGAACAAGACAGCACATAATCACCTTGTGTTCGAGCCATGTTTCTATGCCCCACCTAACTATGATTACAAAAAGAAAACGGCAACAGGCACGAGCAATATCGTTTCTCATGTCAGGCACTGTGAGGATGTGAGCTTGGGGCTTAAAGCTATTTGACTAAAATGGTGAATTATAACACATTTTTAGTTTCTGCATTCTTTATTTTCACTCTGCATTAAGAAACCCAATTTTTTTAGCTGATCCAAAGAAGGAGTGCAAATTATTCTTGTTGAAATTTACCCTCAAAAACTGTCAATTGCTTGATAGCTTCATTATTTTTATCCTACCTCTGACGATTGACCTTAACATATCTCATTAGTCGTTGTATTTGTAAAATCACAATAGATGGCTTAACATGGTATATAGATCCTAGTCATTGTTAATTAGGATGAATTAATGTTTGAAGTCTGACTTTATATATGGGACAAATTACTAAAGTACACAGCATTACTGTACCTATTCTCATTATTTCCCTACTCTTTTATTAAAATACAAAATTCTCTACTTTTTCCCCAATTCAACTTTACCGGATACATTATTATTTGGAAGCCAAAACAGATGTTTCCCATTCCCTAATTTTCACCCTCAATCTCTCACCATTACCAAATCAGTTTTCAAAATCAAATCAATTTGAATTTCAAAAAAATCCTATCACTATTCAACCGCGCAGAGTTCAAATTAGGTTGTCTCATCTTCTTCATTCTGATTTCATTTCTTTTTTATTGTGTATTCATCGTTTTTGGCTATTGCATTATGCATCTAACATCTAACAAATCTCGAATATTTGATTCAGAAGATCCTAACTGGGCAGAATTAAGATATAAAAGCTTGCATGACCCGACAATAATGACAAATCAAAGTTTCAGCAAGAGAAAACCGAAAAAGGAAGTACATGCATCTTCTAAATCAAAGGATGCGAAAACCCCAAAGAAAAGGGGTAGAAAGGTTGCCCTTCCCATTAATCGACCAACACTACCCATGGTATGCATTTTTTATCATATATGTATCCCCTATTTTTATTTAGTTTTTTTAATCTGATGATAAAGAATTTTTTGTTATGTATCTTGTTTGAAATAGTGCAGTTGTTTCCCAGATACAATAATTTTTGCCAATTTTGTTGTTAATTGTTAATGTATCAAAAGTGAAGAGAACTGTGTATAAGATAACTGCTCAAATCACATTTTTGTTTGTAGGTTATTTTTTGTACAGTGTATCATTCTTATAGATAACTGCGCAAATGATACTTAAACAACATATGATGGATATGAGATTTTATATTTTGTATCATAGTCAAATATATGTTACTGTATACACAAAATAATTGACTTTGTGTACCTCTTATGTTTTGTTATTATTTAGTATCAAATAAAGTGAAGAGTATTGTATATAAGATAGTTGCTTAAATCACAATTTGGCATGTAGGTTGTTTTTTCTACAGCGTATCATAGTCATAGATAATTGCGCAAATGATACTTAAACATCATATAATGGTTATGAGATTTTATATTTGTATCACATTCAATTATGTCACTGTATATACAGCATAATTGATTTTGTGTATCTATTATGTTTTGTTATTATTTAGTATCAAATAAAGCGAAACATCATTATATTTTTGAAATAGTATAGCATTTCTATTTGTAGGTATGCATGTATCATTTACTTTTTTTATGATTGATAAACATCATTTATGGAATTGCAGAATATGAATTATGTAATCAAACATATTTCAAAGCACTCCCTAAAGTTTGGTCCTACTTACAACTCAAATTTTAATCAAGATTTAGTGTTATCAATAAAGGACGAAGGTATGAAATTTTTCAAGGATACCATATTTGCTCCATACCTAAATATCCCCAAATGCGACTATCAAGATCAAACTACCAAGTGTTTATATCTTTTAGAGGTTGAGCAGGGCAATCTAGATAAAGAAATTCACATTCGTCATGTCAAAGAAAATGTCTTGCAATTTAGTATCAAAGAGTTTGCTATTATTACTAGTTTGAAATGTAAAGGAAATATCAAAGATTTTACATATCCAGATTCAAAAATCAGTAGGCTGGTGCAAAGATGTTTTCCTGGAGAAAATTATAATGTAAATAAAGGACGTCTGATAGATCGTTTTATGCAAGGTGGTTGGGACAACACTGATGATGCCCTTCATATGGCTATCTTGTATTTCATTCATACATTTGTACATTCGCAACTTGGTGATGCAACAATTCCTATTGAAGATTTCTTCATAGTAGAAGATGACAGCTATGAACAGTACCCGTGGGGACAACTTGCCTTCACAAAGTTAATGAAATCATTTAGAAAAGAGTGCACCCCAACAAAAAAATGTATCACTTGAATGGATTTCCATACGCACTTAATGTCTAGGTATATGAATGTGCGTCTGTAGTAAATAACGAGATAGTTGTTAAAGAAGGAAATGGTATACCAAGGATATGCAATTGGAAAGTTGTGGGTACAAAGCCCAAATTTGAGATGTTTATGAAATCCATCTTTACTGAGGTAATTACTACATAACAATATTTTTACTTCCTTTTTTTTAGTTTGCGATACATTATTACTTTTGTTCTCATGATGTTTTACTATTTGTGTTGTATAGAATGATTGTTCTAACATCCAGCCAACTCCAGAGGAAATTAGATCTCTTGATTTACCAGATAATAGTCATGTACCTCCAGTTCAACCAGATTCATCAAATGTTAATAATGAGGAGGTGCAATCAGAGGAGGTTCCTGGTTTTGAAGACTTCTCATCAAAACCTCCGGAGCAACTGTTAAGGAGATCAACATGAGTTTCTAGCACAGGATCTACCCCACCCCCAAGAGAATAAATGTTGTACATCCACATAAAATTACTGTGCCCAAAGCCACACAACCACATGAGCAACCAAATTAGCAATTTCAAACTCCGAATTCACAACCGCAACAAGCCGATAATGTATCAGGTGTTCCTTATAATACAGTCTTTCGAAGAACAACTTTGAATAGTGCAAGAATTGAGGAACTGAAGAATTTCATGAAGTGTTATGCAAGTAAACACAACCATATGATTTAAACATTTGTTTGTTCATTATTAACTCCATTTTATATGCTTAAGTTGAATCTAGGTTGACAACAAAATTAGAGCTCTTGACAACCAAATTGGAGCTCTTGAGGTGTTAATAAAATAAAATCATGCTGAATTGTTGAAAGTTGTTGGCGCGAAAGATAACAAAACTGAAAAGGTTGTATTTTGATTTTTTTTGCTTCCCTTCTCATCAGTTTTCTGTCATACTGATTTTTTGGATCATGAAGGATGTTGGAGGCATTTCATTGCCACACATAATGGATGATTCTGTAGAGAAAAGTAATGTTGATCCACAACCCAATTCTGATAACTTCTACCAACAAACCATTTCACCCATGCAAATGGATTTTGCAACTGTTGATCATAATGTTGATGTACCTGCTGTGGAGGTTGGAAACCAAAAGGGTTCTGAAGAAAATGTTGCAAAGGTACGTACGTATCTAATACTTAAATTAGTATCACATGCATTATTATATGCTTCAATCCCTTAAATAATTTTAAGAATGTATCATGTTTAATGGTTGATACTTTAATTTATGAAATAGACATTGCTATTTTTGTGTATAACTGATTGTACTTTAAACATTAATAATGTATATGATACTATATTTAATTTTTGTATCATGCACATTAATATTCTACCATTATCAGATACTTTAATTTATTTTTCCTTATAAAAAATCTACAAACACAGAAGGATGATACATCCATTAAGGAACATGCAATGGAAGAGTCTACTGGGCTTCTACCCACAACACACCATAACAATCCTTCGGTAAATGTGATTATTCATGATATGAAAGTGGTAAGTAAAGAGTGTTTTAATTATTATACATTAATTATTTTTGAAAAAAAACATAATAGTATCTGATATTCTATCTATTAAGATGATGGTGCCAATACAATTCAACAAGACTTCGAAAAACATGCTTCAAATCCAGTAGTTGTTGATACATCGAAATGGTTATAATTTGTTTACTGACCGGGGGGGGGGGTCCGCCAGAGAAAATGCAACACGATAGAAGAGTTCGCTCCGCCGCATAAGATCCTCAAATCAAAATCAACCACGACTATCATCTGCGGTCCATTTTCGTTCACTTCCCTGCCCGGGAAGGGGGATCAAAGAAAGGTAGCTTGCTTCTCTCCTGGACGGATGGCGACTTATGTAGTGGTCGGCCTTCCTACCAGAATGCCTTCTTGGTCTCGCGAATAAGGAAGCACGTCGACTCCGAAAGGAAGCTCCCGAGAGGGAAAGAGAAGAAAAGAACCAATAACATCATCCCACACATGTCCCCAAAGATAAAGGCTTTCATCCTTCCTTAATATTCTGGGAACTTTCTTCTATTAATTGTTTTCGAAATGCCGATTTTCCTGTCTGCGCTAAGGCGATAAGGAAAAAGAGAGGGGCCTTTAGTATGTGGAAAAAAAGGCAAAGATCACATTCCAACTAACGTTGACTGGTAATTGCCTCAATGAGGCAGATAAGGCGCAAGAACCTAAAAGGCGGATTAAGATAAGTTATTCAGCTAGGGAATGCGTTAAAGAGCCGTTATGTAGCATCTGAGAACAAGAAAAATGCAAATAGCTGCCTGATGTGGTATAATTTGTTTATGTAAATTGTAATATTTTTTTTATTTCCCTGACATCATATAGGATTCTACCACATCGGCCTTCATTTCTTCTGGAACCAAAGCAGCCATAGATGCACTTGTATATGGACTTTCAAACCAGCCAATTAATGTCATACCACTTAGTGTAATCATTCCACTCCAACTAATCGGAAGTGATGATTTTCTATCTGACAACCAGCTACCCACCCAGCTGCCAGTCAAGGAGCCTGCACCCAATATTGATACAAAGACTCCAGCTCAGCGTAACAGAATGCCTTCAAAGATTTTACAGTCTCCCTATTTGACTTCTTTTGGATCAAGTGATAAGGTCAAGGAGAAAACAGACGATGACATCTGCCCATTCACTCCATTTGAATATTGTCGCATCACATATCAACTCTCGTCAGGTTTAATGCAAGAGTTCTTAGAGTGGATACAAAAGGGACTCCTCAAATTACATACGAATAAGTAAGTTTTTCTTATTAATGTATCTTTATACTACTATTTTTTATTAAATTATTTTTATTTCGACTTTAATCATTCTCATAGGAAACCATCTGAGGATAAATATAGAGGCAAATCTGCTCTATTTGGTTTTGACCATATGGATTTTGTTGTCGCATTTCCTATTGATAAGAACTAGTTTTATACTATGTCACATCCAATGAAATGCTAGACTGATCAGGTACATTAAGCATTCCAATCTATATATATTAATAAAGTTGAAAATGAACACGCTGATGTGGCATGCCTCATTGGCCTCTATTACTATTTATCCTTTTTCTCATAGTTTTGAGATTTTTTCTTATTTTCTTTCTTCAAACCTTCAAAAATAAAAATTATTTCTTTAATCATTATTTGTGTTGATTACATTATAATGGGTCATTAAAATGGCCAGAATTGAATTGTTTATTGCATTTTTTGGTTCATTTCCGTTGTCTGCTTAAAGGATAATTAAAGATCTCATAAAGCTCAATTAAATATGGCAAACAAATGCAGTAACAACCCAATTAAAACTTGGGAAAATTGTATATAATAGAAAACTATTAATTCAAATTAAATGCTATAAATATAGTTTGATATAATTGTAACCCATAGCAAACTGTTGCTATTTCGCCTCTCTCTTGGTGAATCTCCCTCGCCTCTCTCGCTTTTTATACAAACGCAAATGTATAAAATGTGTTTGTGTTTGTATAAAGCGAGAGAAAATTGTGTATATACATATATTTTCGTTCCCCTCTCCCAGATCTCGCTCACCAGTCTTTCTCTCGCCTCTCTCGCTTATACAAACATAAGTGTATAAATTGTGTTTCTGTTTATATAAAGCGAGAGAAAATTGTATATACACATGAAAATACATATATCTTCGTCCTATACACTTATAATTATACAATACAAATATTCCCCTGCCCAGTTCTCTTTTGCCTTTCTCTCTTTCTCGCTTTATACAAACACAGATTATACAATTGATCGTTTGTATATGTATACCGAAACATAAACATATTATATACAACTGCTTTCTTTTGTATATGTATAGCGAAATATACATATTTATGTTTGCTATGGAGCGCAATTATGCAAAATATAGTTATAGCATACAAATATGATTTTTGTGTTTGCTATATGTGAAAGTTGCTCTTAAAACTTTCAGCCCATGTTGCAGTCCCTTCATTAAGCATAATTATGCACTTAATGCTCATTTATATGAAATTACTTAAAATTCGTTAGTTTTCTTCAGTTACTAATTTTTTTGAGTACTATAAATACTAAAGAAAGTCATTTCCAAAGCACAACATTCTTCCTTTTTCTTTCCATAGCTATCTTCTCAATTATTATTATTATTGTTATTAATACTCCTTCCGTCCCTATTTAGTTGTCCACTTTAGAAATGACACACAGATTAATGCAACAATGATTAGCACAGTTAAGTTACAATTTTACCCTTATAGTACAATTTACAATTCCAAAATAAATTCACTCAAGATAACTAATCAATGCTGGGAAGTTCATAAGTTTATTTACTTTATTTATGACAACTTTTCACTTCAAAATTCAGCCACTTCTTTGAATTCAAGTGAAATAAATTGGAGGGAAACAACATACACTTTTACAATTTTTTGTAACATCTAAAAATTTTCCACCAAAATATTTTGTTATAAAAAAATGCTTCAATGAAATGAGAAATCAAACAACCAATGGATACAAGACAAAATAAATCAAGTTCAATGAATGGAATAGATTAAATATAAGTGAGCCTTCTACTTTGATAGGAGTATTAGTTGAAACTTCAACTTTATTTCTGTCCATTTTTTTAGTAAAAAGATTGTTCAAAATTTTTACTCATGGGTAACTTAAAGGACTATGTAACTCCCCAAGCATAATAAATGTATTGTCTGGTTCCAAAAATGATGAATTACAGCTTACTAGAAAATTTCAATAAGTTTAAATAAGGGTATAATAGGAAAAAATTTGTTGTCCTTTCTTGATTTGTCAAAATGGACAACTAAATAGGAACAAACTAAAAGAGGAAATATGGACAACTAATTAGGGACGGAGGGAGTAATTGTTAATATTAATAATGGAAACAATTTGTTCCTTTTTTTTGGAAACTTTATTCCCAAAAAACAAAAAAAGGTTCATACATTTTTATTTTGTTTTTGCCACAATTATTTATATAGTGTACTGGAAATGACTTTCTTCGTTGTGAAATGAAGTGGAATGGCATATGGCCCCTTTTTTAGCAATATATACATTTTTATGTGGCTTTTGCCACATCTATTAGTTTAATATAGTGTATTGGTACAAAAAAATTATTTGTAGGAAATGAAATGGAATGGCATATGGCTCCCTTTTCAACAATATATCAATTTTTGTTATTTTTATTTATGGCAAGGTTGTATATAAATGTAATAAAAATTTAAACGTAACATTTTTATCTTGTACATAAACGCCCTATTATAAATTTTAGAAATATATTTATTGCAAGATTGTACATTGTAATGTGAATTTAAACGTAATAGTTTTATCTTTTATGGGATAAATGTTCTATTATAAATTCTAGAAATAATTATATTAATTTCATATTCAATTTGATGATTCTTACATATTTGAAGAATGTGTTATCATTAATGATATATCAATTTTTTTTACTTTTGTTTTTGTTGCAGACTTGTATATAGTTATACTGTGAATTGGAATGCAATAATTTTATCTTTTCTGATATAAATGTCTTACTATAATCTTAGAAATAATTATGTTAATTTCATATTGAATTTTAATTGTTCTTTCATTATATTTATTAAATAAATAACATATCTAGAAAAAGATGGATATTTCTTTCATTTCAAAATAAATCTACATATAATACAAAAGTTAAACAAAACAAGAGTGATATGCCACCTTTCTTTAATAGGAATTCATTTATCTTTTTTTTTCTTAGAGATTCATCTTCATCCTCGTAACTTCATATGTTAATTATTAATTAATAATATATATAATTCACATGACATTACTTAATTACGATAAACCAACCAACTAATTATATTAATAAATTAAATATTTTCTTGATAAGAGTCAACCCACGTACAAAGCTAACCTCTCCCCATAAGCTGGTTCATGTCTGTGCAACAACTCCTAAAGCAAAATTTAAAAGTTGTTCCTTAAGCCAATTTAGAAAAGATATTTAATTTCAATAATTTTAATGTGCATAAATTTTTAAAAAATTAAATCATTGATAATTTATCCTTATTCCTCTTAATGAAGCCTATATGTCTATGTGTTCTTATTCATATTTTCGGATATGCCTATATATGTATAATCTTATTTTTTTAAGACTTCTATTCAATAAATTTGTTTTTATATCTTGGATCTTGTATTGATTATATAAGGCAGAAGAATTTTTACATATAAAATTTTACGTTTTTTTTATCTACAGTTTTCATTCATAGTGCGTTAATTTTTATGATGTATTAATTCTTACAACTTGCATGGAAATGATAAAGATCAAATGGTAGATTAGTAAATAAAAGAATATATATAAAAAAAATCCTGAAAAGACATTTATTATAATTACTGTTTTTTTTATAAAATTATAACATTAACTAATATTTATTTATACATTATAATTTTTTTAAGGACCGTGCGAAGCATGGACAAGTACACTAGTTATGTATATGATACAAAATTAACATGTATCATTTAAAATAGATATCAGATTACTAATTGGGTTTTCTTTTTCTTCAATGTATTTTTTTTGTTTCAGATTGTGCTGATTATATATTATGTTTTTTTTTCTTTATTTTACAGCACATAGATGTAATTTTTTACTATCTACGCAAGAAGTCAAAATTAAAAAGCATGGATCAGTACAGATACACTACGGTCAACTGTTTGTTCAACTCATATATCAACATTGTATACAAGAGGTTTATTGCGCTCCTGCAGATGATACTCTTAGTACACAGGAACATATTGATTGTGGTGTTACTATATCTGTTTATGAAAGGTCTATCAAAGACATCATAAATGGATTTTCGATCCCTGTTGCTTGGCATCTAGTAGATGAAGTTTATATTTCGGTTAACTGTGATGGAGATTTTCATTGGGTGTTGGATGTGGTTATTTTAAAGAAAAGGTTAATTCGAGTGTATGACTCATCTATGGGATCAAAGAAAAAAGTTTATTTCGGTGAGATAAAGAAGTTGTCTGTAATGCTTCCAAACTATCTTCATGATAGTGGGTTCTTTGATAAAACGGAAAGAACTTATTGGGCATCATTGGAGGCGTACAAAGACAAGGAAACTGGTGAACTGTTGGGTCCACAACAATCGTTTGAGGTGGAATATGCTCAGGACATTATGCAACAACAAATTAAAGCGATAACCTGTTAATATTGTAAAACAATATCTTTACTTACACATTTAATTCACTTTTTTAATGTATCTTCTTCTTGTTTGCAGTGACTGTGAAATGTATGTAGCTGATTTTGTTGAATAATTGAGCGACGAAATCAACATTCCATCTATTAGTTTTCGGAGTGACTATCTTCGCAATAGATATGTAACACTGTTATGGAAGTATGGTATGGACAAGGCCAAAGCGGGATATGTTAGCGATAATGATGATCCTACAAGGCCGAAGAGTGACTACACTTCACCAGCAGAAGATGGTCTGATTAATATAGAATAATTATGTTTTATTGTGTTGAAGATACGTTAATTAGTATTTTGTAATATTCCTTCTCGTTTTAACACAATATTTCTAAGTAATTATTAATTTGAAGATTGTTTTTGTCAAATTTTGTATTTCAATTTTAATTTTTGTTTCAATAAATATAGTTTACTATATAGTAATTTGTTACAAATTGTATCTTATAAGTATGGTATACACCAATATTGCTGATACAATATAACCATCAAATACATAATATCTGATACTATATATTCTATACTTGGTAACAACAATTAATTTTCAATTTATTTAGTATCTATTAACATGTTGTAGCTTGTAACCTTGATGTATACTATATTATTATCAGATACACAATATCCAGAAAATTATTATGTATATGATACACATTTTATTATCAAATAACAGATTTGTATATATGTTACAATTGGTACAAAACAATTAAGTTTTAATATATTTAGTATCCTTTAACAGGTTGAATCTTGTAACATTGATGTAAATCACAACAACTAACAATATTTTATTATCAGATACAGAATATACTTGAACTATCTTGTATATGATGCATAATCACTTATCAAATAACAAATTCTTATATACCCCAACACATGATACAATATAGTTTACACTTCATATAAATCAATTAATTTCAATATATTTAGTATCTTTCAACAGTTTGTCTCCTGTAACATTTATATAAAGTAAAAATCACACCAATTGATAATATTTTATTAGCAGATTCAAAATATCTAGAAAATTATTACACATGAAACATAAAAGTACTCTTAAAAAGTAATCATCAAGAATCTTTCGGGAAGAAAGTACATGTTCTTACATTGTGACCTTCTTGTCCACAACGTCCACAACAATTCGTTTTTGTGGTTAGCTTTTCATCTGGATTTTTCTTCCTCTTTTTCCTTGGTCTACTAGGCATTTTTTTGTATCTTGGTGGCAAGACGACTTCTTTCAAACCACGTTCCGGAGCTGTCCAATCACTTTTGTCTGTCATTGGTTCCATTGGAACTGCATAAGTATTTATTAATGCATCATGTTTATAATAATCAGAGCAGTAGGGGTGTACATCTTTAATATTCTTCTTCTTCAAAACAGTCATTGCGTGCGCACAACGTATCTCATCATGTTGAAATCTACCACATGAACAAGTTTTTCTCTCAAGACAAACAATGTATCTTATCCCACCATCATGCACTGAAAAAAAATTTCAGAAGATGCAACAACCTGCAATTGTTTACAAATTAGAGATATATCACACGTTTTTTCATTTGGTATACACAACAATATAATTAGAAGTAAAGCTAGATACATAATACTTGTAATACAAATATGTACCTTTATTTTTGCACATTTTGACGCGTTTATAATTAATATTTCTTCAAATCTCCTCCCTAATGTTTCCTTTGTATAAGAAGCTATTTCTCGATTTTTGCAATTTCAAGAACCAAATAGAATTCTAGCTTCTTCCAGAAAGTCTATAATAGATAGTTGTCGTGCATCAACAAGGCAACCATTGATACATTCCGCTATATTTGAAGTCATCATTCTCCCCATGTTCACTGCCGCATGAGACCTAGACAACCTTTCATACCCAGCATCTTGAAGATACTTCTTAACTATGCCATCTACTTTTTCCAATTTAGCCATCAATTTTTCAAAATCCTCTTTTCTCTAAGCCTTTGCCATTGAATAAAACAGATCACTTAGTGTGGACCTGCTTCTCCTAAAGTTTGAACAAACATTTTTTCAAAGGTGCCATATGCATGCCAAATGAGGAACATTTGGATAAACAATACTTACACTCTTCATTATGCTTTCATTTCTATCAGATACAACACACATTTTTTCTCTCTCACCAAATCCATTTTTAAACTGTTGAAAGAACCATGTCCATGAACAATCATTTTCCGTGTCAACAATTCCATAAGCTAAAGGTAATATGCAACCTTAACATAGAAACACACAACATTATGATTAATTATAAATAATGGTTACAGAATGTTAAAATTACTTTTAAAAAAAATTAAATTCATAAACAACATGACATACCTGCCCCATCAAGTGTACTTGCCGATACAAATGTCCCTCGATAAGCTCTGCTAAGATGTGAAACATCAACAACAACAACAGGTCTACAGAACTCAAACCCTCTCATCATTGGCCTTAATGATATGAATAGATACATAAACTCATTTTTTTCCGACTTGTGCATCCGTATATATGAATTTGGATACACAGTTTCCAACATATATATGTATCTTGGCATCTGTCTATATCCATCTACAGGATTACCCCTGATCATTTTCAATGCACGTTCTTTAGCCCGCCATGCTTGTTGGTATGAAAGTTCAACACCATAGAGTTTCCTAATATCATCAATTATATCGTTTAGAGTATGTTTTCTTTTAGGAATTCCCAATATTGGAGCTGTCACACCACTAACAAACCCAACAGTAACTTGTACCTTACTTAATACCCTATCCCTCAATGGACATGTATGTTCACTATTAAAGTATCTCACTTTGAATATGTCTGTCATTTTTCCTAACAGACGCCTTGAATTTCCAACAACAATCATCTGAATAACAAACTAATACTGCAATTACACCATATATATTTGTTATTTGATCAGGTTTAATGTATCAATCCATAAATAAAAACAAAACAATAGTACAAGATACATTATTACAAATACTTTTAGTTAAATAGTGTTGTGCACACATATTAATATATAACGCAGTTTAATAATAACACATTTAATCATGTTCAGATACAAATTTGATAACTAATTCAAAATCCACTTATTAATCTTATTTCACATACCAGTCTTAATTGATACTTTAATAAATAGAAGTATCTCAAAATGAACATGATACTTTGTATACACTGAACACTATACACATATTAAACATTTTTCATCTACCATTCTTAATTGATACATTAATAACCAGAAGTAACTCAAAACGAACATCATACCTAACACCTATAACTGCACGTAACACATGTTATCAGTGTATCATGATAAACATATTAACAAATAAATTATAAAAATGAAGAACAATATCAGATATTTGTATCACATACCTTTTGTTATCAGATCTTTTAGCTTTAAAATTGAAGCTATGCTTTATTTTGTATTTTTCCATTACAGCCTTTAGAGTTGCCTTATCCTTGTACAATTGCTTCACTTCGACAACATAAATATTTGTATCTGATATAGAATTTTCCACCTCCATTTCTGTTATGTAATAGAAATTACCAATTTTTTATTCAACAATGCTTAGAGCCTTTGCGTCGCTTTTTCCACCTTCAACACACACGATTGCACTTGTTGTTGCATCGAAGTTTTGTATCTGTTCATCACTTTTATCCGATGTATCAATGCATGGAGGATACATATCGAATCCCACCTCATGGCTCTTAATTTCTATGTACAATTTCACCCCCATATCATTCTGAATACACAATGGACATGAATTACCTTCTACAACGTATCTTATCTCAATTTTTTTTTTTCAATTCATCGATATCTAATTCAGCTGCAATTGCTAAAATAAGATTCACGAACGAAATATTTTTCCCAACCACTATCCCATCACTTTTGTATCGCTCGTATCTAACATCACTTTCCCATAATCTAGAATGCCTTAATAAGATTGAAATATTCATTACGAATCTTCACAAAATTGCGTTCCAATTTTTTTTGAATCAAACTTCTACAGCTTTTTCGAAGAATAGGGAGAAAGTTTCACAATTTGAAATTTAAAATTTCTAATTCAGTTAGAGTTTTATGAACGACTGATTGGTTGAAGGAAGAAACGTTTTATTAGTGGGAGTCAATTATAATTTATGTTTTTTAATCCCTTATTTAACGCATTAAACTGATAACAACAACTTATTAATTAATGTATCTGCCTGCAATATTATGTATCCGAAAGACACTAAAAAAAGGGATTTTTTGTAATTTATGAAAGAGTAGGGATAGAAAGTAATTTCTTTCTTATACTATGTGCTTTGCATAATTTTTACTTACATATGCCCAAAATATATTACTCTTTCTGTCTCAAATTATTTGTTGTGCTTTTTAAAAATAATTGTCTCAAATTATTTGTCATTTAGAAATGTAAGACAAAATTAACTATTATTTTCCTATTTTACTCTTAATAGTTATTATTCTTCAAGACTACAAACACGTTAGTTATAGGGAGATGACACTGTAGATAATTAAATTCGAGTCCGCAAAACAATAATCAAGATTGGAAAATAATGCAATAATCATTTTTATTGACTTCAGAATATGAATGTCTTTTCAGATATAAATTCAAGGGCTTTGGAGCTTATTTTTGAATCTTCGATGAACTTGAACTTTATCTTGACTTATACTTAAATTCAAGGGATTCAAGCTTGTTTTGGATCTGGTGATCTTGGTCTTGATCTTGATCGTTCATGAACTTGAATGCTTGAATTATTGAACTTGTAGAGAAATCTGCAGCTTTTGATCCACAAGCTCTTTTTGTCTTCTTGTTAGAATTCTGATCTCTTTTTTCTGAATTATGATACCCTATTTATAGTTGTTGAATAGAGGAGTTGTGATAAGAATAGACTTCTCTTCAGCCAATCAGATTTAAGTGACATGACATATTGGGTTTTACGAAGTGGGCTTGTCATTTTGACACATGACATGATTCTATTGGTTTCTTTGTTTGACTTGGCATGCCACGCCATTTGACATGTGACACCAAACTGGGCCTCTAGGATGAGATCACATGAGGCTTAGCAAATTGGGCTCATTTATCATAGCCCAAATAAATGGACTAGTCCAATGAAATTGAATTTTAATTAAATTTATATTTATTGATTTAAACAATTAATTCAATTATATTAATTCACAATATTTACTGGACTAATATATTTTGAATTTAATATACTCCGAATTATTTTATAAATTTATTTTTAATAAATTTAAATGATTACAAACACATATATAAAGTAAATATTAAATGAAGAGAGAATGCATCTTAAAACATAAATAAGGATAAAATAGTTCAAATCAAATTAATATTTTCTTAAGAGACGTGTAAGATAGAAACACGACATTTAATTTAAAATAGAAACCACATTATTAGCTCCACCACTTTAGATTTAGGGAGGGGAATTATTTAGTAAAATAGGAGAATGGAGAAAGAATCTCATCACCTATCTCCCCAAAGCCTATAATTGGGGTGAAAGATTGACTAAACTAAGCTTTTAGACGATGAAGAATGAAGAAAAATTTATGCCAGGCACTGTTATGGGCCTAATATGGCTATCTCACATATTCATACTCATTAGGCTTACTTCTCACCTTATAAAAGTTTGAACCACAATTCTCTTTTTTTAATGAAAAATATATAGAGAATTTACATAAATACACAACTTAAGATATCATAATCTATAAAATTTCATACCATTTAAGAAATTACAAAAATTTCCTCTCGGATACATCTCACATCCCCTCTCGAATAGGCTCTTTAAGTAAATGAGGCAAACTAAGTACCCAAATAGATTCTTTCAATACTTTCCCAACTAATAATTCCATCTGATGACTAAAGTTGGCATTGTCTCATCCATCTCACCGGTAATCGTTTCTGAAGACGACTTTCACGACAACTCTTACTGTCGAATTTGTTATTACAAACTAAAAGCTAAATTGATATTGACTCGAATGTTAGCGTAGATATAACCACACTAAATAAAGATGTGCTATCAGATGAAAAAAACATGTTCAATCATGTTCAGTCTGCATCTCTTACTCTTTATCGGCACCTGAGTTAAAATGAACACGTTTTCTTCATCTGGTAGTACGTTTTTATTTGGTGTGATGGTTTCTATGTTAAAACTTGACTTAACATCGATGTAGATTTCATACTGTAACATCAAATCCGATGGTGAAGAGTCATCAAGAAAGTCATTGTTAATAACGACAATTGATGGAATGGACAATACAATGGCAACTTTAATCATCGAATGGAGTTATTAGTTGGGGAAGTGTAAAGAATCTATTTGGGTTTTTAGTTTAGATGATTTACTTCAAAGGTCTTATTTATAGTAAAGTATCATCTGAACTAAAGAAATTTAGTCAATGAAATTTTGTTTTCTTTCCATTATTAAGTGAACTAAAGAAATCTAGTCAATGCAATTTTATTTTCTTCCATTATTAAATGTGTATAATCTATATATTATGCTTAAATTTATTATTATTATTTAGAAAATACAATTAATCTGGTCACTTTGAGTTCTAAAGTTATCTTATTTATAATTTTTCTTTTCTCTTCTCCTATAATTATAGATTTTTTAAAAAAGAAAATAATCTAAATTAAAGAAACATGGTCAATGCAATTTATTTTCTTTCCATTATATATATATATATATTCCACTTAATTTATTCATGCCTTATAGAAAATACAATTAATCTGGTCACTTGAATTGAATTTCTTACTAAATTTTATTTTATAATTTTTCTTGTCTTCTCCTAGAATCATAGATTAGTTTCAGGTCTAGTGTGCACTTTTTTTGGAAAATTATGTGTATAAGCAAACATATACTAGTTAATTAGTTAACATAGTTATAGTTTGTCTTAATTACAATTCACGGCCTACTTTTAGCTATAATTTGTATAACTTTTGTATAATTCGAAATTTGTATAATATAATTTGTATAATTGTTTACACTTCTGATGTTTGTAATTGTATAAATTCGTTATTTCGAGTTTATACAAAGATAACTGAATTATACAAATATACCCACGTATTATACAAATCCGCGAATTATACAAATACAACTTAATTTGTAGCTACAACTCGTAAATATGCAAACTATAGTTATGGAACATAATTACGTTCATTATAGTGGCAATTTGCAAAAGTTCCACTTTTTTTTTCCACTCTTCATTAAGAAACCCAATATTTTTAGCTGATCCAAAGGTTGAGTGCAAATTATTCTTGTCAAAATTTACCCTGAAAAACTGCCAAATCGCTTGTTATGAGGGATCATTCTTATTTCTTAAAACACAATAACATGTCAAACTAATGACAATTCGTTTATTGATATGTCCCCCAAAATCAATTAGCAATAGCATCAATTATTTCCTAATCATTTTTCGAAACCCCTAAGTAAAAAAAATCTGAATCCATCACTGATAGCATATAATTTGAGACGAAGGGGTAGTACACATCCACAACTTCTCATTAAGAAAAACACCTAGCTAGAGGCTTAAAAGTGGTGCAAACACAAATAACATAAATAATTTGCATAACGCATTAGTAGTTTGTAGTATAGCAGAATTTTACTTATTTTTAGGATCTGTATTATTATTGTCTTTGAGCAAAAAAGTTTTTTCTTACTTTAAGCAGGGGTACAAGGTTATACAAACGATACAACCTAATTTGTAGCTACAACCCGTAAATATGCAAACTATAGCTATGGAGCATAATTAAGTTCATTATAGTGGCTATTTGCGAAAGTTTCACTTTTTTTTCACTCTTCATTAAGAAACCCAATATTTTTAGTTGATCCAAAGAGGGACTGCAAATTATTCTTGTCGAAATTTACCCTGAAAAACTGCCAATCGCTTGTTATGAGGGATCATTCTTATTTCTTAAAACACAATAACATGTCAAACTAATGACAATTCGTTTATTGATACGTCCCCCAAAATCAATTAGCAATAACATCGATTATTTCCTAATCATTTTTCGAAACCCCTAAGTAAAAAAAATCTGAATCCATCACTGATAACATATAATTTGAGACGAAGGGAGTAGTACATATCCACAACTTCTCATTAAGAAAAACACATAGCTAGAGGCTTAAAAGTGGTGCAAACACAAATAACATAAATAATTTGCACAACACATTAGTAGTTTGTAGTATAGCAGAATTTTACTCATTTTTAGGATCTGTATTATTATTGTCTTTGAGCAAAAAAGTTTTTTCTTACTTTAAGCAGGGGTACAAGGTTACAAGTATATTTATCAACTAGATAATTTTTGCCCGTACTCGTACGGGCCCAATTGTTACCTTATTATTAGGTGTTTTATTCATAGATTAGTCTTGTACTATTTATTAAGCTAGCTCATTATTAATACGTTCGCAAGTTTTTATCATTTAAAATTGCATCAGGTTGTTATAACAACTGAGTAATATCAACCATACTCCATGACTCAAGCGTGTTAAGAATAAATAATATAACGTAATTGATTTTGAAACGAACTCAATCATTATAATAAAATACTATCTTTTTTTTTTTTACCCTCCCTAGGAGCTCCCACCACCTTTTGCTCCCTTGGTGACTCGAACTCGCAACCTTTGGGTTGGAAGTGAGGGGTACTTACCATTCGAGCAACTCCCTCTCGAATAAAATACTATCATAATGTTTTTCACACGCATTTTTATTTATTCCAAGGACTAATTCATAATTCTAACTGGTTAATTAGACGACTGTGTAGTCAAACATTTTGTATTTCCAAATTTGTTGTATAATGAATGGAACTTTCTTACTTTCCAAATTTAGTGTAAGTTACACATGAATAACACAAACATATGTGGATTATTTTTGAAGAATTTGCAACTTTGCATATATAAATAATGTGTCTATGCACGACAGTGCGTGCAATCATCAATGTGTGTCGGTGTACTACGGGTAATGTATGTGTATGTATATTAACAATTTAAAATCATGTTATTATTAATCAATAAACAAGTTTCAACACTGACACAAGGTTGTATAAAATACAAAAATAGATAAATATTAGGTTCATGCACTCACGGGCAACCACCATCTACAATCGAAGGAAGAGGTGTACAAATGAATGCAGGTCATGAAGTATATGTTTTGAGTATTTCCTCTTCCATTAACAAATACATTGAATTTTGAGTTGCAATATATTGAATTAAATTAGAAGGTTTCCAAATTATGCCCTATATATAGACAGATATAACTTGACTACTTCATTTGTTGGCTGAGGATACGGGTGTAAAAAATCGAACCGAAAACTGAACTAAATCGCAAATCGAGTCAAACCGAAAAAAAGACCCGACTAGTGGTTTGGTAGTGGAAAAAAAAACCCAACTATATTTGGGTTGGTTTGGTTTTAACTAAAAAAAACCAACCCGACATTATATATGTATTTTAAAATTTTATTTTTATACATATAAATATTTACTTTGATATAATTTAGAATATTTCTTATACTGTTTCATAGTTTTTATCTTTTAATATATTATTTCAAGTTTAAAACTTAAAATTCGGAATGGTCCAATAAAGATTATACTTCATAGATGTTGATAATTATAATAAAACTTAAATCAAAATCAAATTAATACTAATGCAAAAAGAAAATCAATTCAACACTAAGAATGACAATAATATTGAATATTTGTTCTTTAGTTTTACATTGGTTTAGACAATTAAAATACATAATCTAATTTTAATTTTCCTTAAATATTTAGTAATGTAACTAATGCTTATTAAATTATGATCATTTTCATTATGACTTTGCAATATTTATTTTATATGATGATTTCATTATTATTTTTTATTGAATATTTTAGTGTCATTAGTACTATCTCATATTTTGTGTTATTTTCTTAAGAAACACCTTAGATAATTGTAATTTGGTTGGACTAAAGAAATATTTGGAGCACAAGTTAATTATATGTTTGTAT
>JAJOOR010002266.1:0-77149 GCA_036250505.1 Solanum acaule | reverse complement strand
TATCTTTCTAGTTTTGCATGTGGCTATCTATTTTGTTGACTAGCTCATTTATATATGACGATTATCATGAACCAACCGTATTGTGTTCTTATACTTACTTTTCTTTATTCTCCTTTCACTATTTTTATTCTTTCATTATTGAATATTCTGAAGTCTCTCAAACGTTCAAACCTTCTACATTATGTAAAATCTATTGTTGTGTGTTTATAAAAAGATCAAATTTATTTTTGGTGTCTTATTCAAATTTCAAGTACCAAAACTAATCAACACTATTTTAATATTATTATATCTACTTATCAAATTCATCAAAACACTATTTTAGTATCATCATATTTTTTTAAAAAAATTACATTATTTGCATTCTTATTTCATAATGTCTACATATATCCTGCCTCTCTAGACCTCATTTGTAGGATTACACTGATTATGATATAATTATTCAATTTATATTTGTCAACTAAGAAAATAGGACCTCTTTAAAAAGTTTGGCTTTAGGCTCCCAAACTTGTTGAGACGGCCCTGGTTGTATGGAATGGACTGCTCATGATAATTTAAGAACTCACATGTTCAGAAGATGCATGTTGCAGAGATGAGTAGGGCTGGACATTCGATAATTCAGTTCGGTTTCGTTTTTTTTCCGGCTTTTTCGGTTCTTGCATTTGTTGTACCAAATACCGACTAGGGCTTAAATAAAGGGCAAGGTGGTTGGCTACTCGTGAACACGAAGTGCCTGTGCACGAACATGGACACCTGGGCACCATCCCTTCATGAATGCGAGGCCAGGCGCATGAATGTGAGGTCCTCAGCTAACAGGAAAGTGCTAAGGCCTCCAAACTTCAACGGGGTGCCCAGAATTCGTTCGGAACCTCGTGCATGCAAATTAACTTTGCTATCCTATTGGATTTGACATTTCAGACTCAACAGAACCATCGAAATTTCCGTCCGAGGTTATTTTGACAAAAAGTAGGTACCACACCGAATTTCTATTTTAATCCAAAATCCACAAAAGGCATCAGAATCAGTCCGGAAGCCTCGGGACCTAAATGAAAGGTCGTTTGAGACCAAACTCAGAACTAAGGAGCTAACCGGACTGACAGAATTCCCATCCGAGCTTATTTACTCAGAATGTTGACTGAAGTCAAACGTAGGCCTCAACTTAAAAGTTAAAACACCTAATCGCACAGACTCGCACTAAAAGCCTTGGGAGTCATGCCAACTATGTTTCTAGACTAAAATGATCTTTCTAGAACTGATGAAATCATAAGAATTGGATTCTGAGGTCAGCTCCTAATTTGCTCCTTCCGTTCTTCTTTCTCCTTATACACTTATTGATCCTCCAATATGTTTTTTAAGTCCCCCTGGGCATTAAGAAAACAAAAATACCTTTTCAAGAAGGTCACTTGAAACATGAGTTGTTCTGAATAAGAGAGATGAAAACATCAACAAAAATTGAACACATGATAATGTTTTACTCTACTTACCACACTTCTTCTGCATGTTTTATCAAAGTTCAAAATCAGTTTCAGTTGCTTGACACCTCACTCTATTTATCATTAAATATTCAATTTTGCGCATGCATAATGTGAACTCACAGTGCGGGAAAGAGGCGAATCTAAGATTTCCTTTTATGCGTGTATAACATGAACTCACAATGTGGACAAGAGGCGAATCTAGAATTTTCTTATGTACATGTATAGAATGAACTCACAATGTAGTGTGGCTGGATTCAACACAGCATTTCATAGAATTTTTGAAAATTTTATTTGATATTAACGTTTGTTTTTGAGATATATATTAGGGACATGTAAAAGAATTAAATTTTAAGACATAACATTAGTAGTCTAGATGGAAAATTTGTCTGATATTTTGAGATATTTTATGTGTTTATTAGGTAATTAATTAATTATATTGATCTCTCATTTGAATATTATGTAAATAATATTATATATTATGGAAATATTGGTTTGTTTTCCTCTATTCCTTAGGGAAGAAGACATTTTCCAATAGGATCAAAGGTTGTTTTACCAGATTTACCTACTTATATAATGTAGCTAATAATCAATCGCATTCTCTACGATATGCATAAGTAAGAAGAATTTCAAGATTTTATATTAATTTAAATTTTTAATACGCGCACTTGAAAATTATTGGTTGACTATACTCACTTTAGGACATGATTGATTTGAAAAAGTTTTATCAGAATGTTGTTATAGAAAACATATAATATAACACACCTATTAAAACAGTTTCGAAAAAGAACTTGATTGTTATAGTGAAATATCATAACAAATGATACTGCATATTCAAATGGCTGTATTGTTGACCAGCCTTGTTATTTTGTTGTAGTATGCATGCTAGAGATGTCACACCCCTTTTTCGCGCTGGTGGAAAGGATTTTTCCAATTTAAGTGACGGTATTGAATTAGGGATTATTTTATTTTTTCAGAGTCGCCACTTGGAATTGAGTTATGGTGTTCCAAGTCACCTTTTTGTTTAATCCCTAATCAAAAGGAAATGACTCTTTATAAGGTCTGCGAACTAGAAATTCCGGTAAGGAATTTTGTTGACCGAGGGGAAGGTATTAGGCATCCCTCGAGTCTCGTGGTTCTAGCACGGTCACTTTTATTGACTTATTCTTGATTTAAAATATTTTTGGATATATCAGGCCATGACTCGCTTGTATTTATTTTATTGTTGAATTTTTATTAGTCTGAACCTAGATGCGTAACCGCATTCTTGGTCTTGACATTTAGAGGCATAACTGCCATTTCCTCTCGAGTACCTCGCACCTAATAGTTTCTATTTATACCGCTTGATTTAATGAAAGTTAATTATTAAAATAATTTGGCCAAGGTGCGTAACCGCATCCTTGAGTTTCTTAAATATCTCAAAAAGATGTGGAACCTCATTCTTACTTGAGATGAAATTTAATTATTATTGTTACAAAAACTAACAAAATTTTTTTAAAAAAATTAATACATAAAACTAAGTAAAGTAAAATAAATCTAAAGGTTGAGGATACAATATGTAACTCGGACATCATTTCTAAATCCTTTTATTTTATATTTTTATATAATATTTATTTTTCACTCTTAAAATTAACGCCAAAATTAAGCAATACACTTTTTAATCCAACAAAATAATAATGAATTGTAAAAATCATTCTCATTTTTGTTTGATCAAAAAAATGACAATAACTTCTTTGAGTCTAATAGTCCCTACTTTATTATTATTGACATATAAATCAAGATAGTAACTAAGGAATAAAAATAAACAAAGGAAAGTAATTACCAATTATAGTTATCTTTACTCATTAAATAAGATACAACGCTTCACCAAATATTCATTTCGATTTAATCACGAATCAAACAAAACTATAGGAAAACATATCACATAGTTACATCAAATTCCATGAACAAATTAAAGAATTAAGATAAAGTTTAACCTTAAATAAAGAGAATAAGTACCGTAAAATTATGACCGAACCTCGATTAGAACACCCACAAATCTTTTTGTAGATTGTATGTTGTGGTATATGTGTTGTATTTATATGAAAGAAATGAGAAAGAAAAAAAAGATGTGGATGAATTGGTGTATTTTTTATAGAAAATAAAAGAGATGTGAAAGTTTTTTTTTGTTTGCTCGTGTGTTTTTGTTTTTTGGGGTTGTGGAATGTTTTTTTCTTTTCCTGATCGTTTCCCCCTTTTTTTTTTCCAAATGCTCGTGTGTACTTAGGTGTAGATTTTATATTGCTTTCTTTTTCTCTTTTCGTCTGTCTCTGTGTATATTGGTAAGTATCCCCATTGTAATGTGTGTGTCCTGTATATATGTAGTAGTGTGGTACGTATATAGGTTGTGTGCAGAGGGCTTAGTGGGGGTAGTGTGTGTGTCGTGTATAGTGTGAGGGGGGAGTGGGGGGTGAGGGTAGTTTAGGTTATTATGTTTTTTAAATATATATATATATATATAAATTATAAAAATATTAATTATTTTGAATTAATAAATATAAGAAAAATCAAATAGCTAGTCTAAAAATATAATTAAGAAATACTAGCTTATTTATTAAAATATAAATTAAAAGAAAACATATATTTTTTTTAGTTTTCCAATCTTTTAAAATAAACTTACTAAAATACGATGAAAAATAAAATATTTAATTTATATATAAAACCAATATTTATGTACTAAAAATGGTGTAATACCTTAAGTTTGGTCAAAAATTACGTGTCTACAACGTTCAAAGGAAGGGGTGAAGAAGTCTCGGGATACACTCTAGTCGGTCGAGTTGTTAAATTTCTCTCTCTCTCTCTCTGGAGTCGATGCTCTACCTTTCGTGAAAGCCTACGAGTCGTTATATTAATCGACTAATATATTAATTATGACTAATTGGAACAAGAAATAAAACATAATAAAGCAACCGGAAAAAAAAGGAGCATTTTATATTTTCAGGCCCACCATATTTCTCAATTTCAATATATAGAGTGTTAGATCGAGAAAGATTTTGATGATTGACAAATAGGGGAACATATTGCGCGGACATGTTCCTTTCAGACCGAATCCGACTGAGATAAGGAGAACGTCAACCACATGAATTAAAAGTTATAAAGCGGTGGAGGGGTTGCTTTTTCGACAATAAACCAATGCAAAAAGTTTCCTTTTATAGAGAATTCCTACAAGGAATAGGAAGCACATAAAGTTTCCCTTTTTATAGATGATTTATACAAGGAAAAGGATTTCCAAGTTACACAAAGAAAAAGAGCCACTATAACTTTAGTGAATTAGAGTCGAAGAAGGAAAGATCTTTTGGTCTATAAATAAAGCAGAATTTTCTTCAAAGAAACCTACGCACTTAAATAGAGAGTTACAATCAGAATACAATCCAATAGAGGGAGTTCATATTTGAGTGATTTCTGATTACGAAGTGCATCCAACACAAGGAAACAAGATTGAAGAACCTGATCCATATTCATAGGCTTATGCTTTATAGTTCTTAAGTCAAGTTTGCTTGTATTGACTTTTTATCGAGTTGTATCTTTAGTTCTTTCTAGATCCAGTGAAGTATAAACTGGAGTAGGAATAGAGTTGTAACACCTCGGATTCGAGAAAATAGAAAAAATATAGCTTTCCAGGACCTGGTGCCAGAACCACGGAAGCCACCGACGGTCCGTGGTCTGACACACGGTCCGTCGTTGGGGTCCAGGATTTAGAGATCTCTGATTCCACCCACGGCCGACCATTACGGTCTGTGGTTGGACCTACGGACCATAGGTCTTACCATAGGTGAGGGTCATCAGCCAATTAGAGGAAAAAGGTTGTTGGGTCAACTTCAAAAGGTCATATCTTTTAGCACAAAATGAATTAGGTGGCCCATGACCTATCAAATTAAAGATAATTAAATCCTCTTTCCAATGCTACCGAGTTTGCTATAATCCAAGCTTAGAGTAAAACATTATGCTCATTTTAGTGAAGCCCTGTCAGGCAGACCATGAACCACCACCCCAGTCGATGGCCGGTTGTCCAAGCTACGGTCTGTTAGTCCCACCGGGGATGGCCTTCATCAGTTTTTAAGTCAGGGTCATTTTGGTCTTTTCCCTATGCGTTGGGGCACTTAAACTATGTCGTTTGATGCCTAAACTTCGTTGTTTTCCTCAGTGTAAGCCTAATAACCTAGTCAAACATACCCAAAACCCTCATTCTCTAAAAAATCATCCAAATTAGAACGAAAAGAAGAGAAAGAGCCGCCTATTTCTTTCAAGAACAAGCAGCAATGTTCTTCAAAGTTTCAGCCCCGAAATACAAAGTATTTATCCATAGATTTTGTCACCAGGTATGTGGGATTTCCCTAGTGGGTTCCTTTCATCCACTAGGTACTTAGAATTCAGTCAATTCCTTGATTCTACGTAGTTTGTTTAGACCTACGGTTTGTAAAATCTTGGGAATTTTGTTGTGATTTCAGTTTCTATAGAATCCACAGTTTATATATATCATGTTTTCTTGAAAACGTTGCATAATTGCCTTGTGTGTTCATAGGTTACAGTCTACTTCACAAGCGATACATATGTTATTATCCTCATAAGAGAAAGGATTTTATTTTGAGACATGTTATTTTTTGATGAATTGTATTTACCTTATGTGTCTACTAGTGTTGATCTCTCTGCAGAATCTTATGCTTCCACTTTACAACCTTTCAAGAATTTTTGGGTACAAATAATCTTCAATGTGAATATATATCTCCTTTCGTTGATTGCGCAGAAGGTGCCTATATTACACTAGCTCTAACAACACTTCATATAGGCATGCCCTCGATGGAACAACCTGTATCTTTATCTCATATGAATATTGTTGGTTATAGATAGGTGTTCAAAACAAAACTAAAGTCGAATGGGTCAGTGGAACGCTTTAAGACTCGTTTCGTTGCCAAAGGTTACAATCAACTTGCCGTTATCGAATTTCAAGACACTTTTAGTCATGTCGTCAACGCTACAACCAGTCGGGATGTGTTGTCGATTGCAACCACCCTACATTGGGAGATTAACCAGCTAGACGTCAAGAATGCTTTCTTACATAATGATCTCAAGGAAACTACTTAAATAAGCTTTATACGGTTAATCTAATATGTGTAGGATTTTGTATTTAACAATATTTTGAGTGTTGCATCGAAGTTGGGAAGTGCATGCTTGTAGTTTCCCTTTTCAATACATTACAAGTTACAAAATGGTAGAGCCAGGATTGTATTAAGGGCTTCCAAAATATAAAGTAAAAATATATAAGCGTTGCTATCAAGGATAGAACACACAACCTCAAACAATTTTTGTAACCCCTTAACCATTACACTAAACCTTCAACTTGTATTACGAGCTGTTAAGACTTGTATATATATTTAGTAAACCAAATTTTGATCTATATATACAATGTAATTTTCCAACGAAGGGGTGTTGCTCGACACCCCTTGCCCTAGAGTAGCTCCGCCTAGTCTATAACATATATTGTTTTTTCATCAAAGTTATTAACATCTTCTTATGTGATGTGGTCATGTTGCCCCAAATATCGTTCTTAGAAAAAATATTGGCTATAATTATTGGCCCCACTTTGACATTATTGTAAAGTCAAGGGGCATAAAATTTAGAGTTGTCGAAAAGGGTCGGTCCAGCCCCACCCAATCCAAGCCTTGAGAATAAAGGAATTTGATGGGTTAGGGCGAACCGGCCCTTCATTTGGAAGGGCCTGAAAATGCACAAACCAACCTTACCCTAGAAGGGCCGAGGGCTGGGTAGGATAGCCTTTTTTTTTCGAACTTAAAATTATATAACATCAAGAAAATGAGAAGATTTTCAAATCAAATATGCCAAACAATGGCGTTGTTTCAATAAAACTAGCAACAAAATCTAGTGTTATTAGCATGTATCTAGGATACTAGATACACGAGATACATGTATACCTGGTGTGATGCATCTCAGATACGCGAGTGAGATAAAAGAGTGACGAGTGAGATGGGAGGAAGGCGAGGGCGCTGGATTTGTCTATGTATCCTAGAGACATGTGAATCCACTTGAATAGAGTGTATCTAGAACAAATTAAACTAATTTTGAGTCCATGTATCGTAAGGTACATGTATCTGGACGTACCAAAATCTGGTAAGATTCATAATATTACAACATAACATGCATTTAAGTAATTCGCTCATATACTAGTGAGATTGTTGTAAATTACCCTTATATAAATAGTTTTGGCCCATGGGCCGACCCCGACCTAGCCCCAATCAAGCCTCAAGGGTAAAGGGCTTATATGGATCGGGCTTATAAGCCCTAGTTTTAAATAGGCTTGAAAAATCATATCCCAACCCTAACCAATAATGGGTTGGGTTAAGCCGACCCCTTGGGCTAAGCCCATTTTGATGGCTCTAATAAAATTATTATACATTTCTTTTCTTAGGGACCTCTGTTTCACTATTAAAGAATTTTTTAATTGAAATGATTAAACTTTTAGACTCTTTGACAAAAGGGTACAATAGATTATCTTTTATCTTATCTTTTATTATATGTTAATTATCCTCACCATGAAATGGAAAAGAACGTTAAATGTTCATTAAATGTTAATTGAATATGGACGTGCCGGAGTGAGTGGATACCTTTCTGAGTTCCCTATATAATAAGTCAACCTGGTTCACTTTTTTTCTTCTTAGTCTTTGATTTTCAATTTTCTACCAACTAAAAGAAATTCTCAGTTATTTCCTTCATAAATCAGCCTCCATTTTTATCTTTTTCCTCACACTTCTCTCACAGAAAATATTATTAGTTTTATATTAAACAAATTAATAAATTGTTAATGATTTTTTTGCCCCTATCTCATTTTTTTCTGCAGTTAACTAGATCTAAAATGGAGGATAATAATTGGGATTTAAGCGTTGTGGTAAGAAGTTGTAATATTAATGGACCTAACAATGTTACAGCTCCTAACTTAGGTTTGGTGTCCTTTGAAAATGATGATTGGAATACTTTTGACGAAATTTTTTCTACTGACACGCCTAATTTTAATGACCTATATGAGATTTACTCTATAGATTTTTCAGCTACTCACCAGGAAAAACCAAATGATCAGGTCATAATCATGGACCAAAATAATAATTAAGAGATGTACTCACATCCCATTCAGCCAACTCAAATTAGTCAACAAATCATTCTTTCTCCATTACCAACAACAATAACGTGTGTGCCAACAACAACTACGACACCACAAGAATTGATTGATCGACAACAACAACTTGAAAATTTTGTTGACCAGGTCATAATTATGGACCAAAATAATAACCAAGAGATGTACTTACATCCCATTCAACCAACTCAATTTAGTCAACAAATCTTTCTTCCTCCGTTACCAACAACGATAACATGTATAACAATAACAACTGCAATACCACAAGATTTGTTCGATCTACAACAACAACGTGAAAAATTAGATGATCAGGTCATAATCATGGACCAAAATAAAAACTAGGAGATTTAATTACATCCCATTCAACCAACTCAATTTAGCCAACAAATTTATCTTCCTCCATTTCCAACAATGACAAGGGATACAAATGTTATTATCCTCATACAAGAAAGGTTTTTATTTTGAGACATGTTATTTTTTGATGAATTGTATTTACCTTATGTGTCTACTAGTGTTGATCTCTCTACAAAATCTTATGCTTCCATTGTACAACCTTTCAAGAATTTTTGGGTACAAATAATCTTCAATGTGAATATACATCTCCTTCTGTTGACTGCGCAGAAGGTGCCTATATTACACCAGTTCTAACGACACCTCATGTACGCATTCCCTCGATGGAACAACCTATATCTTTATCTCATATGAATATTGTTGGTTCTAGATGGGTGTTCAAAATAAAACTAAAGTCGGATGGGTCAGTGGAACACTTTAAGGCTAGTTTCATTGCCAAAGGTTACAATTAACTTGTCGTTATCGACTTTCAAGACACTTTCAGTCCCGTCGTCAAAGCTACAACCAGTTGGGTTGTGTTGTCGATTGCAACCACCCTACATTGGGAGATTAACCAGCTAGAAGTCAAGAATGCTTTCTTACATAGTGATCTCAAGGAAACTACTTAAATAAGCTTTATACAGTTAATCTAATCTATGTAGGCTTTTGTATTTAACAATATGTCGAGTGTTGCATCGAAGTTGGGAAATGCATGCTTGTAGTTTCCCTTTTCAATACATTACAAGTTACAACATGGCGGAGCCAGGATTGTATTAAGGGCTTCCAAAATATAAAGTAAAAATATATAAGTGTTGCTATCAAGGATAGAACACACAACCTAAAACCATTTTTGTAACCCCTTAACTATTACATTAAGCCTTCAACTTGTATTATGAGGTGTTAAAACTTGTATATATATTTAGTAAACCAAATTTTGGCCTATATATACACGTTGTCATTGTTGGCAATGGAGAAAGAATTTATTTTTTGCTAAATTGAGTTGGTTGAAAGGGATGTAATTAAATATCCTGGTTATTATTTTGGTCCATGATTATGACCTGATCATCTAATTTTTCAGGTTGTTGTTGTAGATCGATCAATTCTTGTGGTATTTCAGTTGTTATTGGTAACGGTGGAAGAAAGATTTGTTGACTAAATTGAGTTGGTTGAATAGGATGTAAGTACATATCTTGATTATTGTTTTGGTTGATAATTATGACCTGGTCATCAAAATTTTCAAGTTGTTGTTGTCGATCAATCAATTCTTGTGGTATCGTAGTTGTTGTTGGCACACAGGTTATTGTTGTTGTTAATGGAGGAAGAATGATTTGTTGAGTAATTTGAGTTGGCTGAATGGAATGTGAGTACATCTCTTGATTATTATTTTGGATCATGTTTATGATCTGATCATCTGATTTTTCTTGGTGAGTACCTGCAAAATCTATAGAGAAAATCTCATATAGGTCATTAAAATTAGGCATGTCAGTAGAAAAAATTTCATCAAAAACATTCCAATCATCATTTTCAAAGGACACCAAGCCTAAGTTAGGAGTTGTAACATTGTTAGGTCCATTAATATTACAACTTCTTACCACAACGCTTAAATCCCAATTATTATCCTCCATTTTAGATCTAGTTAACTGCAGAAAAAATGAGATAGGGAAAGAAAATCATTAACAATTTATTAATGTGTTTATTATAAAACTAATAATATTTTCTGTGAGAGAAGAGTTAGGAAAAAGATAAAAAAAAAGGAGGCTGATTTATGAAGGAAATAACTGAGAATTTTTTTTAGTGGGTAGAAAATTGAAAATCAAAGACTGAGATGAAGAAAAGTGAACCAGATTGGCTTATTATATGGGGTACTCAGAAAGGTATCCACTCACTCTGGCACATCCATATTCAATTAACATTTAATGATCATTTAACGTTCTTTTCCATTTCATGGTGAGGATAATTAACATAAAATAAAAGAGAAGATAAAAGATAATCTCTTGTACCCTTTTGTCAAAGAGTCTAAAAGTTTAATCCTTTCAATTAAAAAAATTCTTTAATAGTGAAACAGAGGTCCTTAAGAAAAGAAATGTATAATAATTTTATTAGAGCCATCAAAATGGGCTTTGCCCAAGGAGTCGGCTTAATCAAACCTGTTATTGGGTAGGGTTGGGATAAGATTTTTCAAGCCCATTAAAAACTAGGGCTTATAAGCCAGGCCTATATAAGCCATTGGCCCTTGAGGATTGATTATTGCCAGGTCGGGGTTGGCTCGTGGGACAAAACTATTTATTTAAGGATAATTTACAACAATCTCACTAGTATATGAGCGAATTACTTACATGCATGCTATGTTGTAATAGTACGAATCTTACCAGATTCATGTATCTCATGATACATGGACTCAAAATTAGTTTAATTTGTTCTAGATACACTCTATTCAAATGGATTCACATGTATCTAGGATACATAGACAAATCCAACGCCCTCGCCTTCCTCCCATATCACTCGTCACTCTGTTATTTCACTTGCGTATCTAAAATGCATCACACCAGGTATACATGTATCTAGTATCCTAGATACATGCTAATAACACTAGATTAGTTTGCTAGTTTTATTGAAACAACACCATTGTTTGCCATATTTGATTTGAAATTCTTTTCATTGATGTTATAGAATTTTAAGTTTGAAAATAAAAAAATAAAAAAAGAAGGGCTAGGTCGCCCCAGCTCTCGACCCTTCTAGGGTTAGGTTGGTTTGTGCATTTTCAGGCCCTTCCAAATAAAGGGTCGGTTCGCCCTAACCTATCAAATTCATTGATCTGCTAGGCTTGGACCGGGTGTGGCTAGACCGGCCCATTTTGACAACTCTAAATTTTATACCCCCTGACTTTACAAGAATGTCAAAGTAGGGCCAATAATTATTGTCAATATTTTTTCTAAGAAAGATATTTGGTGCAACATGACCACATCACATAAGAAGATGTTAATAACTTTGATGAAGCAACAATATATGTTATAGACTAGGCGGAGCTACTCTAGGGCAAGGGGTGTTGAGCGACACCTCTTCGTTGGAAAATTACATTGTATATATAGGTCAAAATTTGGTTTACTAAATATATATACAAGTCTTAACAACTCGTAATACAAGTTGAAGGTTTAGTGTAACGGTTAAGGGGTTACAAAAATTGTTTGAGGTTGTGTGTTCTATCCTTGATAGCAACGCTTATATATTTTTACTTTATATTTTGGAAGCCCTTAATACAATCCTGGCTCCACCATGTTGTAACTTGTAATGTATTGAAAAGGGAAACTACAAGCATGCACTTCCCAACTTCGATGCAACACTCGAAATATTGTTAAATACAAAATCCTACACATATTAGATTAACCGTATAAAGCTTATTTAAGTAGTTTCCTTGAGATCACTATGTAAGAAAGCATTCTTGACGTCTAGCTGGTTAATCTCCCAATGTAGGGTGGTTGCAATCGACAACACAGCCCGATTGGTTGTAGCGTTGACGACATGACTAAAAGTGTCTTGAAATTCGATAATGGCAAGTTGATTGTAACCTTTGGCAACGAAACGAACCTTAAAGCGTTCCACTGACCCATTCGACTTTAGTTTTGTTTTGAACACCTATCTTTAACCAACAATATTCATATGAGATAAAGATACAGGTTGTTCCATCGAGGACATGCCTATATGAAGTGTTGTTAGAGCTGGTGTAATATAGGCACCTTCTGCGCAATCAATGGAAGGAGATGCATATTCACATTGAAGATTATTTGTACCAAAAAATTCTTGAAAGGTTGTAAAGTGGAAGCATAAGATTTTGCAGAGAGATCAACACTAGTAGACACATAAGGTAAATACAATTCATCAAAAAACAACATGTCTCGAAATAATAACCTTTCTCGTATGAGGATAATAATATTTGTATCCCTTGTGACGTATATTCGTTGCCAGGTTGTCTTGCCTGTCAAGCAAGGAAGGCAAGACAACTATGCTGATAGGAGATATGGACATAGCATGGAAAATTATCCATGTGCAACAACTTGAAGAGGACAAGCTGAGGGATAGAAAATAGTTTAAGAATAAGAGGGCTAAGCCATCAGGGAATGAGTCCGGGCAGCAAAAGAGTAATACCAATCAGTCTTCCTTCCAACAGAAACAAAAGGGACGTGCTCCATCATTTGGTGCAAAGAACAAAGGTGAGTATAATAGTGAGAATTTCAGAGATAAACCTGCCTATTCTCAGGATAGTATGGCACAAGGGGGTAGTAATCCTCCTGCAGGTGCTAAGTATGGAAGGAACCACTTAGGGATGTGTCGTAATGGCTCCATTGGTTGCTTCAAGTGTCATCAAAATGGACATTTTATGAGAAAGTGTCGAAAGAACAAGAAGGGTAATGGTAATGGGGGCAATATAGCGTCTTCTTCAGTTGCTCCATCAGACAGAGCTGCATCTAGATGAGCTACTTCAGGGGAAGGAGGAGGAGGAAACCATCTTTATGCTATCACTAGTCGGCAAGAGCAAGAGGATTCTCCAGATATTTTCACTAATATGATCCAAGTCTTTAACTTTGGTGTTTATGCTTTGCTAGATCCAGGAGCGAGTTTGTCCTTTGTAACTCCTTATGTTGCGATGAATTTTGATGTTATTCCTGAGCAACTTAGTGAGCCCTTCAGTGTTTCTACACCTGTTGGTGAGTCTATTCTAGTAGAGAGAGTGTCTGTCGTGATTGTACCATATACGTCAATCACAAGAGAACCATGGCTGATTTAGTTGAGTTAGACATGGTAGATTTCAATGTTATTTTAGGTATGGACTGGCTTCATGCATGTTATGCCTCAATTGATTGTAGAACTCGAGTTGTCAAGTTCCAATTTCCTAATGAGCCAGTTGTAGAGTGGAAGAGCAGTTCAGCAGTGCATAAGGGTCGTTTCATTTCGTACCTTAAGGCAAGAAAGTTCGTTTCCAAGGAGTGTGTCTCTCACTTAGTTCGAGTTAATGACTTTAGTGTTGAGAAGCCTCCTTTTCAGTCAGTTCCAGTAGTAAAAGAGTTTCTAGAAGTCTTTCAAACCGTACGTGGAGCTTCCGCCTCATACGGCTCCTCTAGGGATGGAGGTAGGCCCAGCCCAGGCTTGTGCGGTTAAGGTTGTTGTACACGATAATATTCCCAGAGTCCCTCCTGAGAGAGAAATAGACTTCGGTATAAACCTTCTTCCAGATACTCATCCTATATCTATTCCACCATATAGGATGACACCAGCAGAGTTAAAAGAGTTAACTAAGCAGTTGAAAGATCTCCTAGAGAAGGGTTTTATTCGACCAAGTGTCCCACCTTGGGGCGCTCCAGCCTTATTTGTGAGGAAGAAGGATGGTTCCCTTAGAATTTGTATAGACTACTGTCAGTTGAACAAGGTTACCATCAAGAATAAGTATCCTCTTCCGAAAATTGATGATCTCTTCGATCAACTTCAGGGTGCTACTTGTTTTTCCAAGATAGATCTCAAATCAGGCTACCATCATTGATGAATAGAGTATGGTCATTATGAGTTTCTGGTCATGTCATTCGGTTAAACTAATGCACCTACAACATTCGTGGACCTTATGAATAGGGTATTCAAGCTTTATTTAGATGTGTTTGTTATCGTGTTCATTGATGACATTCCAATCTATTCAAGGAATGAGGAAGATCATGCTAGTCATCTCAGAATAGTTCTCCAAACTCTAAAGGATAGAGAGTTGTATGTCAAGTTCTCTAAATGTGCTTTTTGTCTTGAGTCTATGGCATTGTTAAGCCATATTTTTTTCGGTGATGGAATTAGAGTTGATACTCAAAAAATTGAGGTAGTGCAGAATTGGCCTAGACCCATATCTCCAACTGATATTAGGAGTTTCTTGGGGTTGGTTGGATATTATAGAAGGTTCGTAGAGGGGTTCTCATCTATTTCGTCCCCTTTGACCAAGTTAACTTAGAAAACAATTAAGTTTCAATGGTTTGAAGCTTGTGAGAAAAGCTTCCATGAATTGAAAAAGAGGTTGACTACTGCCCCAATATTGACCTTACCAGAATGTACGAAAGGCTTTGTTGTATATTGTGCTGCATCCAGAGTTGGTTTGGGTTGGTGTTAATGCAGAATGACAAAATTATAACTTATGCCTCCAGACAGTTGAAAGTTCACGAGAAGAATTACCTAACCTATGATCTAGAGTTGGCTGCCGTAGTATTTTCTTTGAAAATATGGCATCATTATCTTTATGGTGTTCATGTGGATATGTTCACCGATTACAAGAGTCTTCAGTATGTGTTTAGTCAGAAAGAGCTTAATCTCAGACAGAGGAGGTGGTTAGAGTTACTCAAAGATTATGACATGAGTATTTTAATCACCCAGGTAAGGCAAATGTTGTTGTTGATGCCTTGAGTAGGTTATCTATGGGTAGTACCGCCCATGTTGAAGAAGAAAAGAGAGAGTTAGCAAAAGATGTGCACAGATTGGCATGATTAAGAGCCCATTTAATGGATTCCACAGAAGGAGGAGTAGTGGTGATGAATGGGGCTGAATCATCATTAGTGTCAAAGGTGAAAGAAAAGCAAGACCAATCCTATATTGCTTGAATTAAAGGCAAATATTCATAAGAAAAAAATGATGGCTTTTGAACAAGGAGGAGATGGTGTTTTGAGGTATCAAGGTAGATTGTGTGATTGATTTTAAGGGTAATTGGGATGATCACCTACCTCTTATTGAGTTTGCCTACAACAATAGTTACCAGGCTAGCATCCAAATGGCTCCATATGAGGCTCTTTATGGGATTAGATGCAGATCGCCCATTGGATGGTTTGAAGTTGGTAAAGCTAGGTTGATAGGACCAAACTTAGTTCATCAAGCTATAGAGAAGGTGAAAGTTATTCAAGAGAGATTGAAAATAGCCCAGAGTCGTCAGAAATCCTACACTGATGTTAGGAGAAAAGACCTAGAGTTTGAAGTAGATGATTGGGTACACTTGAAGGTTTTACCGATGAAGGGTGTTATGAGATTTGGTAAGAATGAGAAACTTAGTCCTCGGTATATTGGTCCTTACAGAATATCCAAAAGGATTGGTAATGTAGCTTATGAGTTGGAGCTACCACAAGAGTTAGCAACGGTCCATCCGGTATTTCATGTTTCCATGTTGAAGAAGTGCATGGGAGATCCTTTACTTATCATACCTATTAAAGATATTGGTATCAAGGATAACTTATCTTATGAGGAGATTCCTATACAGATTTTAGACCACCTGGTTCGCAAGTTGAGGACCAAGGAAGTAGCATCAGTCAAAGTTCTTTGGAGAAATAAATTTGTTGGGGAAGCTACTTGGGAAGCTGAGGAAGATATGAAGAAGAGATACCCACATCTCTTCGAATCCAGAGAAGTTCCAAATTAAGGTACTAATTCTTTCTTGGCATTTATTTTTAAGTTGGCATGTTGTATTTACATTTTGCTTGTTGGGTGTTTAAGTTGAATGTTAGATGTTACGCCCTTAGCCTACTAAGATTGATCTCATTCGAGGATGAATGTTCCCAAGGGGGAGATATTGTAACATCCCTCTTTAGGAATAACTAGAAAATAGAGAGAACCCGTTTTGGAAATAATCAAATTTTGGAAAGTTGGGCAAAGTTAAGTTAGTATGAGTTTTGGGTCAACTTAAAACGACCATAACTCCTAGATCAGGATGAGTTATGTGTGCTACAAGATACCGTAGGAAATATCTTTGAATTATCTTTCTAACTCCGCTGAGGAAAGGAAAGTCAAAACCGGATTTTAGAAGGGTATTATGGTCTTTTCACTAACCAATTAATTAAATTCATTTTTCGGTAATTACTTAGGGGTCTAAACTGAATTGGTTCAGTTTAGGCAATTGGAAAAACACGCTAGGATTTTTAGAGAAAGAACTCAAAAGGAGAAAGGAGAAGAAAAGTTCAAGATTCGTCAAGTTCTTGCGATTTTGGTTGTGGATTTCGCCAAGGATTCAATCCTACGAGGTATGTGAGACTTTCATAGCATTGGGTTCGTTCACCCACGTGCCAATCATGTTATTTCAGCATGAATTCGTCCTAAAAAGGTTGAAAGTTTGATGTTCTTGATATGTGTTCTTAAATTTGCTTTCGTTTTTTAATTGGGCTGAGATTGAGAAGTTCTTGAGGTTATTGTGCCGATTATAGAGTTGTTTTGAGTTAGGTTCTTGTGTACATATACTGGGTATCTTAAACTAAAGAGAATTTGGGAAAAAGGAATCGAATTTAGGCGAATTGGGGTTAGAAAACGAAGAAGGAAAAAGTCGGGCAAATCTTGGTAATACGTCCGCGACGCGGACCTGTTCCTCAGGATTGGAAAAATATTCTCCGCGTCGCGGAGCGGTCACGGACCCTTTTGCCTCAAAAATTTATTTCGCAACCAAATATTTAAATGCATCTCCGCGTCGCGAGCTTGCTTTTAGACAATGATTTCTTGATCGTTTCTCATGTTTAACTATCTAAAAACACTCCTAAACATCATGAGATCTTTCCTATCAAAAATTACAATGCTTGAATCCATAATTCAATTCAAGGAAAGTTAAGAGTCAAGTCAAGAGAAGTTAAGAGGAAAGTCAAGAGAAGTTCATAGAGTCTTCCAAAAGTCTTTTACAAATGTTTTAACTTTGTTTTAAGACCTGAGTTTTGAGTTGAGTTAAGAGTAAAGATTGAAGTTCATTTCTTCAAAAGCGTATATCGGGACTATGTATTCCCAAAGAGTAAACTGTTTTCACATTCAAACAAGAAAGGAAACTGAGATTTTCAAAGAACCTTTGAGCTAGTTTTCAGTAAAGAGTAAATGCTTTCACAATTAAGCAAGAGAGGAAACTTTGATTTCCAAGAGAGCCTTTGAGCTAAGTTTTGATCAATTATCTCAAACTATAGAGTTATGTTTTTAAACATATTGAGCTAGTATATTTTGGGAGTAGTATTGAGCACCGATATGGGAGAGTTCAGACAACTCTGAGCCCCCATAAACCATGTAGCCACCATGGGTAGAAAAGGGTCATACTTTTTAGATGATTCCTTAGTGTTTTTTAGCATAGACTAGTGGATCCACTTAGTAGTCAGGTTCTATACCCTTGGCAAGATATAGGACGGCCCTGGCAGCATGAGGCAAAACGTTGTATCATCACGATAGCTCTTAAGTGATGGTTGTCGGTTAGAGAAACTCCCATAGAAGTATTTTGTATTCTTATATACACAGATAATTTGTATTTTCACATACAAATAGAGTACATATTGTATCTTTGCATACAAACAGAGTCACTATTGTATTTTTCAACACAGAGTTGCTATTCATGTTTTAAAAGCTTTTCTTTATATTGCATTTACATTACTGCTTTATATTGAAATGAGTTCAGTTCAGTTGAGACCAGGTTTTATCTTTCAGTTACTTTCAAGCTTATGTCTTGCTTTAGTATTCACCTTGTATGCTCGTACATTCAATGTACTGATGCCAGTTGGCGTGCATCTTTTTATGATGCAGATACAGGTAACCAGGATCAACATCCAACGTATCGTTAATTCTAGTTGAGCTCCAGAGTTGTTGGTGAGCCTTCTTTCTTCCGGAGGATCCCTTTTATTGCTTTCAGTATTTTAGTTCATTAGGATGTCATGAGTCTTGTCTCGACATCCATCTCAGTTTTAAAGGCTTTATAGATAGACAATCAGTTAGTTCATTTATCACTATTTTATTATTGGCTTATGTTTTGAGACTTGAGTTTCCATCTTGGCTAGTTGAATGTTCTTTTAAGACATTCTAAGTTTTTTAAAATGAGTTCATCATTTGAGACTATTTTCTTGTGTTTAAGTCTTCCGCTGAGTAGTAAGTCAGGCCAAGGGTTCGCTTGGGGCCAGCAATAGTTCTCGAGTGTCGTTCCCGCCCAGGGTGTAGGCTCGGGGGGTGACAGGATTCAAGGGTTTTGATTCATGTTATGAATAATCTCTCGATGTTTACATGTGGTAAGAGTAGTTAGAATCAATAGGGAGTGAAGGTTCCCTTTGGAAGAACTTATACGGGCTAAACGATAGAGAAAGGGTGGGGGCAGGCGACCCTGGCGCACTGCGCCAACCCCTAAACTAGAGAAGAACTTTTCTGGCGCACTAGTTGGCGCGGGGCGCCACCCTCTGCCCAGATTTTTTTATGATGAATTTTCTTTCTCGTTTCTGACCCTAATTCGCTTAGAATCAAATGGTTTTTTCCCAACTCACTTAGATTCGAATACCCAACCTAAGTACACGATAATCTACTCAAAACAACCCTCAAATCACTAATACTCATTTGAACAATTCATCAAAACCCCAACAATCAAGATTACAAATGAAATTTCAAGAAAACTCATCAAGAACTCAAATCCTTCAACTTTGAGAACGAAATTGCATTAAAATAGCATGACTGGTGTGTGGGTGAACGAACCGAACACTATGAGAACTCACATACCTCTTAGGGATCAAACCCTTGGCGAAACAACCTTCAATCCGCAAGAAATTTTGATGAACGCCTTGAATCTTCCCTCCTTTCTCTTCTTGAACTCTTTTCTAAAACCTTAAGCGTACTTTAGGATTGTAAAACTAAAACAAATCAGTTGAGACCCCCAAAACCTTACTAAAAATGAATTAATCTGATTGGGTAAGGAAAAGACCAGAATACCCCTCATATTTTCGGGTAACTTTCCTTAACTGGAGAGGCTAACTTTAAACAGGCATATGTCCTTCATATGAGCTCAAAATTTAGCAAACTCAGTGGAGCTGGAAATAGGATTCCAAGACCTTTCATTTGATATCTTATGGACCACCTAATTCAACCTGTACTAAAAGTTATGACCATTTGAAGTTGATCCAAAACTCACAACTTAAGCATAATTTGAAAATTTTCAGATTTGGCTCATACCAAATTAGTTCTTTCTAAATTAAGCTTTTTCTAAGAAGGGATGTTACAATATCTCCCCCTTGGGAACATTCGTCCTCGAATGAGATTACTCTAAGTAGAAACGAGGGTGGAAACATCTACATCCAACTTGAACACCCAATATGCAATTTAACACTCTCAACATATCAATTTAAAGAGTATCAAGAAAAGAATTAGTACCTTGATATAGAATTTATTTGGGCTCAAAGAGATGTGGATATCTATTATTCATATCCTCCTCAGCCTCCCAAGTAGATTTCTCAACAAATTGATTCCTCCATAAAACCTTGACTGATGCAACCTCATTGGTTCTCATTTGCGAACCTGACGATCAAGTATCTCAACGGGAATCTCCTCATAAGATAGGTTGCCCTTAATGCCAATGTTTTCAGTAGGTATAATAAGTGAAGGAACGGCCATACACTTCTTCAACATAGAAATGTGAAACACCAAATGGACGGCTGCTAACTTTGACGGTAGCTATAACTCGTAAGCTACATTGCAAATCCTCTTGGATATCCTGTACGGACCAATATACCGGGGACTAAGCTTTCCCTTCTTGTCCAACCTCATAACACCCTTCATGGGTGAAACCTTCAAATAAACCCAATCATCCACCTCAAACTCTAAGTCTCTTCTCCTAACATCGGTATAGGATTTTTGACGACTCAGCGTTGTATTCAACCTTTCTTGAATAGTTTTTACTTTCTCCATAGCTTGATGAACCAAGTCTGGTCCTATCAACCCATCCTCACCAACCTCAAACCATCCAATAGGAGATCTACATCTTCTCCCATAAAGAGCCTCATAGGGAGCCATTTGGATGCTAAAGTGATAATTGTTATTGTAAGCAAACTCTATGTGAGGTAAGTGATCGTCCCAACTAACCTTGAAATCGATCACACACACCCTGAAACATATCCTTTAAAGTCTGAATCGTACGCTCTGCTTAACCATCAGTCTAAGGATGAAAAGAAGTACTCAAATTTACCTTCGAACCCAAACCTTTCTGGAAAGACTTCCAAAATTGTGCAGTGAATTACGCACCTCTATCTGAAATGATGGACACCGAAACTCCATGAAGTCTGACTATCTCTTGAATATATAACTTGACATAATCCTCTGCTGTAAAAGTAGTCTTTACCGGTAAGAAATGAGCTGATTTAGTCATTCGATCTACAATCACCCAAATTGAATGATGATGCCTGCGAGACCGGGGTAAACTAGTAATAAAATCCATACTTCCATTTCGAAAGATCTATGTTTTGAGCCATACCACCGTGCCTCTGGTGCTCTAGCTTGACTTGTTGGCAATTCAGGCACTTAATAACAAACTCTTCAATATACCTCTTCGTATTACTCCACCAATAGACTTTTCTCAAGTCACGATACATCTTTGTGGAACCATGATGGATAGAGTATCCGGAGCTATGAGCTTCTTCCATGATCCTCTGTTGAAGTTCATCCACCTTTGGTATACACAATCTACCTTGATACCTCAATACACCATCCCCCCTTGTTCAAAAGACATCACTTTTTGCTTATGAATATTTGCCTTTAATTCAAGCAAACTAGGGTCTTGGTCTTGTTTCTCTTTCACTTCAGACACTAATGATGATTCAGCCCTATTCATCACCACCACCCCACCTTCATTGGAATCCATTAACTGGATCCCAATCGTGCAAGTCTGTGCACATCTTTTGCTAACTCTTTCTTGCCTTTTTATACATGGGCGGTAATACCAATAGACAATCTTCTCAAAGCATCATCAATAACATTAGCCTTACCTGGGTGATATAGAATACTCATGTCATAATCCTTGAGTAACTCCAACCACCTCATTTATCTAAGATTAAGCTCTTTCTAACTGAATACATAATGAAGACTTTTGTGATCGGTGAACACATCTACATGCACACCATAAAGATAGCGACACCACATTTTCAAGGCAAACACTATCGCAGCTAACTCTAAAACATGGGTTGGGTAATTTCTCTCGTGAACCTTAAGTTGTCTGGAGACATAAGCTATAACCTTGCCATTTTGCATTAATACACAACCCAATCCAACTTTGGACGCATCACAATATACAACAAAACCTTGTGTACCCTTCGGTAAGGTCAACACTAGGGCAGTAGTCAACCCTATTTTTAATTCTTGAAAGCTTTTCTCACAAGCTTCAGACCATTGAAACTTAAATATTTTCTGAGTCAACTTAGTCAGTGGGGATGAAATAGATGAGAACCCCTCGAAAAACCTCCTATAATAACCAGCCAATCCCAATAAACTCTTAATATCAGTTGGAGATATGGGTCTAGGCCAGTTCTGCACTACCTCAATCTTCTGAGTGTCAACTTGAATCCCATCACCAGAAACAATGTGGCCTAAGAAGGCCACAGACTCAATCCAAAACTCACACTTAGAGAATTTAGCATACAACTCTCTATCCCTTAGGGTTTGGAGAACTACTCTGAGATTACTAACATGATCCTCCTCATTCCTCGAATAAATTAGAATGTCATCAATGAATATGATCACAAACATATCCGGATATGGCTTAAACACTCTGTTCATAAGATCAATGAACGCTGCATGAGCATTAGTTAAACCAAGTTATATGACTAGAAACTCATAATGACCATAGCGGGTGCAGAATGATGTCTTAGGAATATCACTTTCTTTTACCCTCAACTCATGATAGCTTGATCTGAGTTTTATCTTAGAAAAATAGGTGGCACCCTGAAGCTGATAAAAAAGATCACCAATCCTAGGAAGTGGATACTTATTATTGATACTAACCTTGTTCAATTGGCGGTAATCAATACACATCCGAAGAGAACCATCTTTCTTCCTCACAAATAAGACAGGAGCACCCTAAGGTGAGACACTTGGTCGAATGAAGCCTTTATCAAGAAGGTTTTTCAACTGCTCTTTTAACTGTCTCACCTCAGTTGGGGCCATTCTATATGGCTGAATAGAGATAGGACGAGTATTAGAAAGAATATCTATGCCGAAGTCTATTTATCTCTTAGGAGGGACTCTGGGAAGATCATCTGGAAAGACCTCTGGAAACTCACTCACAACTGGAACTGAATGAATAGGTGGTGTCTCAACACTAGAGTTATTAATTCAGACTAAGTGATAGATGCACCTCTTGTAAACTTACTTTCTCACCTTAAGGTATGAAATAAAATGACCCTTAGGCACTGTTGAATTACTCCTCCACTCAATAACTGGCTCATTAGGAATCTGAAACTTAACTACGCGAGTCCTACAATCAATTAAGGCATAACAGGGATAAAACTAGTCCATACCTAGAATAATATCAAAATCTACCATGTCTAACTCGACTAAGGTAGCCATGGTGTCCTTTTGATTGACAGAAATGGTACAATCACGATAAACTCTCTCAGCTAGAATAGACTCACCAATATGTGTAGAAACACTGAAAGGCTCAAGAAGTTGTTCGGGAATAATATCGAACCTCATAGCTATATATGGAGTCACAAAATATAGACTCGCACCTGTATCTAGCAATGCATATACATCAAAAGTAAAGACTTTGATCATACCAGTGACAACATCTTGTGAATTCTCTTGCTCTTGACGACTGGTGATCATATACAAATGGTTTGCTCCTCCTCCTGTCCTTGAAGTAGCTCCTATAGGTGCAACTCTATTTGGCAGAGCCACTTAAGAAATTGGGCCCTATTGCCCCATTGCCCCATTGCCATTACCTTGCCTGTTCTTCCAGCACTCTCTCATGAAGTGGCCATTCTGACCACACTTGAAGCAACCAGTAGAGCCATCACGACACACTCTTAAGTGGTTCCTACCACACTTAGCACATGCAGGAGTCTCATTACCTCCTTGTTCCACACTACCCTGAGACTGTACGAGTCTAGCTCTGAAATTCTGAGAATTCTGATTCTTGAACTCACCTATGTTCCTTAGTGCAGGTGCACTAGCAGATGATGGAGCAGGTCCATTTGGCTTATGTTGAAAGGATGACTGGTTTGCATTACTCTTTTGCTGCCTGTACTCATTTTCTATCGTCTTAGCTTTCTTGTTTCAGAACTCTTCTCTATCTTACAACTTATCTTTCTCAACCTGTTGCGCATGGATTATAAGCCTTGCTATGTCCATATCCCCCATCAATATTGCAGCCTTACCCACTTTGCTCTACAAACGAGACAAACCATCTCTGGAGCATAACAGGGAAATTAAGTGGACTTAAGGCTATACTCATGCACACTCATGGATTCCTACTTCAGAGTGAGAAATTCCCTTACCTTTGCCTCTCTCAGTTCACAGGAAAATAAATGCCCCATGAAGGACTCTTCGAACATAGCCCAGCTTACAATTGGTGCACCCTCAACTCTATCCTCTTTCCATTGAACGTACCATACTCTAGCAACACCCTTCAATTTGTATGCAGTTAGTTCCACTCACTCAGCATCAACAACATGCATCACCTCAAACACTTTCTGCAACTCTTCCACAAAGTTTTTCAGATCCTCAGTAACACTTGAACCGGTAAAATCTGAAGGATTCATCCTTAAGACTCACGGATTCTTGATGTATCAGCCACATCATGTCGATTCCCTCTTTGTTGCCCAGCTTGGTTGGTCACAACTTGGCTCAACATCCGAATAACATCCCGAAACTCAGTATTAGTGACCTTTCCCATGGGATGCACTTCTGGTGCATTGGGGACCCCTTGATCTTGAGGATCAACACTTCTCCTAGCAGGACAACCTCGAACAACTCTTCGTGGAGGCATGATCCGAAAGATACGCGCAAGCACGAATTAGAAAGAAACTTTTATAGAGACGAACTCTATCGCACGAAAAGAGTATGAAAGAAGTGAGATAATTCCTAAATGTTGCAGTCTTCTAATTATAGATGTGGCGCGCTTCAAACCGATAACTAGGACTCTACAGACACGGCTTCATAGACACCCTAGGACTCTTGAACTAAGTGCTCTAATACTAAGTTTATCATGCTCTAATCCTACACCCTTGGCGTGGTCGACACTTGAGAACCATTGTTGTCCCCAAGCAAACCCTTGGCATGGCTCAACTCTCAGCGAAAGACTTACTCATCAATAAATTAACTCAAAAGAAAGTTTTAACTCAAAAGTCTCAGATACTTAAACTCTGAATACTTAGAAATAAACATTCAACTCGCCAAAGAGGCAACTCAAGTGTCAACATAAACAACTGAAAATGAAAAGACTCATGAACTACTGTCTATCTATCTATGAAGCCTATAAAATATGAGGGACGTCGGGACAAGACCCCCGATCATCCTAACAAAATTGAAATAAGTGAAGATAAATAAGAGATCCTTCAGCAGCAAGGAGGTGCACCAAACAACTCTGGAACTCAACTGGATCAACGAAGCATTGGTTGATGATCCTGGTTACCTGTATCTGCATCATAAAAGATGCAGACCAATTGGCGTCATTACATTGAATGTACGAGCATGCAAGGGGAAATCTAAAACAAGACATAAGCTTGAACTGAAACTGAAGAAATAACTTATCTCGTTACAACTCAACTCAAATAATGCGATATAAAGCAATAAAAATAATGCGATATAAAGAAAATCTTTCAAAATAGTAGATAGCAACTCAATGTATTGGAAAATACAATATGACTCACTTTGTATATAAAAATACAAAGTAAACTCTGTTTGGGAGATTCTCTAACCGACAACCATCACTATGAGCTATGTGATGATGCAGTGTCTCGCCCACACTGCCAGAACTTTCCTATACCTCGCAGGGGTATAGAATTCCTCAACTAAGTGGATCCACTGGTCTATGCTTAAAAATCAATAAGGAATCATCTAAAAAGTATGACCCTTTCTACCCATGTTGGCTACATGGTTTATGAGGGTTGTGAGTTGTTTGAACTCTTCCCTACATCGGTGTTCAATACTACTCCCAAAATATAACTTAGCTCATATGTTTTAAAGAAAACATTTCCTCATCCTCAACTTTGAGATTATTATTTAAAAGATTTCTCTAAAAAGAGATAGTACTCAAAACAGCTCATGAACTCTTTTGGAAATCAGTGTTTCCTCTCTTCTTAAATGTAAAAACATTTACTCTTGGGAATACTTAGTTCCCATATATATATTTTTAAAAAAATGAACTCAACTCTACTCTTCCTCAAAATCAAATGCTCAAGTCTTAAAACAAGTTTTAAAAGATTGTAAAAGTCTTCTCAAAAAGACTCTAAAGAACTCTCAAGACTTTACTCTTAGCTCTACCCTGAATTTGAATTATGGATTCAAGGGTTATGATTCATGTTATGAATATCTCTCGATGTTTAGATGTGGTTTAGAGTAGTTAGAATCAATAGGGAGTGAAGGTACTCTATGAAAGAACTCAGACGTGCCAAACGACGGAGAAGGGGTGGGGGTAGGCGACCCTGGTGCAGGGCCCCTGCCCCTAAACTACATAATTACTTTTCTGGCGCACTGGTTGGCGCAGGGCGCCAGCCTCTTCCCAGATTTTTTTTCGACGAATTTTCTTTCTCATTTCTAACCCTAATTTGCGTAGAATCGAATGGTATTTTCCAAACCCACTTTGATTCGAATACCCAATCTAAGTACACAATAATCTACTCAAAACAACCCTCAAATCACTAATACTCATCTAAAAAATTCATCAAAACCCCAACAATCAAGATTACGAATGAAATTTCAGGAAAACTCATCAAGAACTCAAATCCTTCAACTTTGACAACGAAATTGCATTAAAATAGCATGATTGGTGTGTGGGTGAACGAACCGAACACTATGAGAACTCACATACCTCTTAGGGATCAAACCCTTGGTGAAACAACCTTCGATCCGTATGAAATTTCGATGAACGCATTGAATCTTCCTTCCTTTCTCTTCTTGAACTCTTTTCTAAAACCCTAAGTGTAAGTTAGGATTGTAAAACTGAACCAAATCATTTTAGACCCCTAAAACCATACTAAAACGAATTAATCTGATTGGGTAAGGAAAAGACCAAAAATACCCCTCATATTTTTGGGTAAATTTCCTTAACTATGCAGGCTAACTTCAAACGGGCATATATCTCTCATACGAGCTCGAAATTTTGCAAACTTGGTGGCGTTGGAAAGAAGATTCCAAGACCTTTAATTTGATATCTTATGGGCCACCTAACTCAACCTGTACTGAAAGTTATGACCATTTGAAGTTGATCTAAAACTCACAACTTAAGCATAACTTGAAAAATTTCAGATTTGGCTCTTTCTAAATTTAGTTTTCTCTAAGGCGGGATGTTACAGATTACAATTTCACTTTACATTCAAGAAATCTAATGTTCAAATATCGTTAAAAGTTCTAGTCTCTTTTATACGAACAAGTATTTTTTGATCTATAAGACAATAAATTTTTTCCAACTATATATCCATGTTAACGTTAATCGTATTGTATTAACTATACATATAATTTGTTAGCAAAAAGAAATTTTAAAGAATGTAATAGGACAATAAGTTCTGTAGTATTTCATAGTAAAGTACGAAATTATAATTATACTTTCATGCTTGTAAAACAAAAACAATGTCTGAGTTATATTTTTTTTTATTATTAATATATACTATTAAAACCATTTAGAGGACTGGGTTGTGGCCTAGTGATTTAATACAGTGGGAAATGGGAATCATTTAGTTCCAGGTTTAAATTTTAGTGGACAAAAATATTAGGTGATTTTTTTTCATCTGTCTAAGTTTAGATTAATAGAATTACCTGATATATATTGGTGGTGCAAAATAACACATATCTAGTGAAATTGATCGAGGTGAATGAAAATTGATCTCTCTCTATATATATATATATTTGAATTGAATTAAAAAATTTCACTTGCAGTAAATCAAAATGAAATAAAATATCTACTTAATTACTAAACACTAAACAAAAATATATTAAGCAACATTCAAATAACATATGGTTAAACTTCCAAAAAATGTAACAGTAACTTTCTATATACCACCGCAAATATTACAATAATTATCATGAAGATCATTTCTGAGTAATAATTTCCTCATTATCAATGATCTAGGTTTTAATCTTTTTTCTTAATTAAAAAATTAAGAACACTTGCAAATTGCAATAGTTACCTCTTCAAATGCAAAGATCGTTATAGCATATGAAGAGGTAGACATAACATCAATATTTAATTAGGGAGTATAATTACAAGGTAGAGTTCATATAAACAATACCATATTTATTGTATTCACAAATAATATTTCAACATGAGATTAAACCTATGAAGATTTTATATAACAATAGAGGTCAAACATGCAACTGCAACACACGTTCTCAAAACTAATATTATTAAAATACTCAAATATCCTTTTATCACCACTTCATATTTAATCTAACTAGAATACTGAAACTTACAGGTTATATCTTCTTGATTCTGTGTTAGGAGAGTTTTGTATTTTGTACAAAACAAAATTTTATCTTTTTTGCAACTATAAATTGAAGTCCTATATGTACTAATGGCAGAGACGAGGGAGACAAGATGATTAGTCTTGAAAAATAAGTAACAATATAAGATCTCTACCAGATTGAAAAGTATTGTTCTTGAATTGATTTTTTAACTTTTCAGTCGCTAAATTTAAAATTATAATGAAATTCTTTTTACTTTGAATGAAAGTAAAAAAAATACAAAATACACAAACAAAAATCTAAAGAATTCAATTGAAAACCGACAAGGTAGGTTACCTGAAATTGGGAAAACACGAGTTGGAGGAAGAAAAAGAATCTTTGAAACTTCAAAAAGGAATATGGTTAAGTGAAATTAGAAGAAAAATCAAAGAATGGGAGATGAAAGAGAGTTGATTAGATGTATAACAGAAAATAAATAAATAATGAGAGGAGAGAGAGTTTTGGTTTGATACAAATAGAATGTGGGAGGCTAGCTTAAAAAAAGAAATCCTAATGAAATAGTAGTTGTGAATGGTAATTAAATTAAATTATAACTATGTTTAATAATTAACTAGTAGATGTTTATTAACGTATGTAATTTTTCCAATTTTTTATTACATCTTGAGAGAAAGGACTAAAGCAATTTAAAAAGAAAATGACAGAGAGAGTGTTGAGATGAGGATAAGCGAAAAATAAATTATGTGCTTATTTAATTAATACTCCCTCCATCCACTATTGTTTGTCAGGGTAAGATCATGCACAACCTTTAAGAAAAATTTAATATAAGATGCAATTTGACTAATATAATCCTACTATCAATCATTATTAAAATGGTTTGTACTTTTTGAAAACCTTAAAAATAACTTTTTTTCACATTAAAGTAGTCTTGTAATTTTAAATGGCTACTTTTTGAAACTAGTAGTTATGTAATTATTAAGGGCAGAATTGGAAAAAAGTGACTAATTGTTTCTTGATTGTTTAAATTGACAATTAATTTTGGACATCTATTTTTAGTATACCTGACAAACAATAGTGGACGGAGGGAGTAATTTTTGCAGTACTTATTAGGAAAATTTACGTGAAATGACAAACATTTATTGTATATTATGTTCCATGGTTACATTTTCAGATATTTTTATAAGCGGCTACAGTTTCTCAAATTTTTCTATTCGGTTTCTAATTTTATAAATTCAGAATTTGTATAATTTTGATTTCTGATTGTATAAATCCAAATTTTGTATATGTTTACCCAGTTATTTGTATACGATTTGTTGATACACTTGATTTGTAAAAGTTATGAAAAAATCATAATAAATTACCATGTTTTTATATTTGCAAGCGAAATATACAAATGGAGTTCTGAAAAAATTTTAAATGTATAAATACAGAATTTGTATATACATACCCTGTTTGTATATTGAAAGCTAAATATACAAACGAATATACCCATAGCAAACAAAACTATAGCTATGTAGCATAATTAAGCAAATTGTAACTATGAAGAGTTATTTATTTCACTTACTTGCTAAAAAAAGATAGGAAAAATAGTAATAATAAAGTTAAAAAAAAAAGTGGCTAAAACAATTCGTAATCGAAAATATACGAGGTATATAAAATATGTGTGATATACATAAAATATATCAAGTTATATACCTTTGATATTTGAGTAATATAATGTATGAAAATTGTATGTATGTAATATGAGTATTATCGTATTGACTTCTGGATAAGTTATATTTATGTGAGATTAATATTTAAGGTTAGAGAGTATGCTAAGAGATCGATAATGAAAATTATGATTAATGTAAGAAGAGATATGGAGAGATATTGCTTGTGTTATAATATATGTTAGCATAATGTATTGATGTTTCTATTGATTTTGTGATGTTTTACGTGAAACTAATTCAGGTCAGCCTACGATGCCTACTCACTATGTATGGTGTACTGATACTATTCTTGTTATACCTTTTGTTGGTATAAGTTTGTCTCAAGTTGCTTGAAGCGTGGGGTGACAATTACTTGTCATCAACTACCATATACTATGTTCTCAAGTGGAAGTTGTGTGAGTATTTTTCATTATTTATTATATTTTCTATTAGTACTTTATAAGCAACTCTTGTACCTGTCTAGACCATGTCTTTGAAATGATAGTTGCAAAGGGGAAAACATTAGAGGTGTAGAATCCAAGCAAGTAGTACCAATATAATGGTCATGACCTATTGTTTGCTCCTTCCCCAATTTTCAAACTTTTTTATTTATCCTTTTTGAATGTTCATAGATGACTTGGTTAGACTTTGAATATTTTACGAGGTATCTCTCACGATATCATCAATATAGATATCAAGTAACTCAATCCGTCAAAATTTAGACATAAAAAGAATTATCTAATATTTTTGCCTCATTAAAATTTGAATCTAATTCAAATCTCGTGATTCTTCACGACTTTTTCATTTTTTCGTTCCTCTATTTTGGTTTCTAGTTTGAGTTCTATTTTTTTTTCATATTATGACATACGACAACAGATGAATTATCAAATCGGGAACACATAGAAAGAGAAATGTCAAACTAGATTGGTTAAAGTGGGGCACATCTATGTTTTTTATCCACACATCGATAATATCATTTACAATATATTAAAAAATTGAATATTTAGCAACTGGACATAGTGCAGTGCAAAGCTAAGCACTGAAACCTCTCAATTACCATGACAGGACGCAAGACCTCCTCATTAGGAAACCTCTCGATTGCAAACAATTTTGATAAGTGAAGTTAAATATTTTGAATAATTAGTAGAGAGATTAATACGGTGTAAAAGAGATAGTATTAAATTAAGGTCAAAGATTATATAAGAATAATTTAGTCAAATAACCTTTTTAATTAACCTTTCTTAAGAGGTAAAAAATAAATATGACAGTAAAATGAACTCAAGTAGTACAAATTTCAATATTGAAACAATGCATTACTTCATTAATTATGCAAAACTTTTATATTAATAATTAAAATTTGTAACAGTTTATACGTAGAGATTGCATTCAATGCTACTAGCTCCTAGCAACATTAAAGACCACAATGATTTCATAAATCACTATACTTATTCTAATTATATATTTGACAAAAATGTCTTTTAGCAAACGAAAGAAAAAAATCAAAATTATTGTTGAGACATTTATAAACAATTGAACAATAGAGAAACAATTTCTACCATCAAAAAATAATTTTAGAGAGTACTAGAACAAATTACTTATTCGATCTTTTAAATTAATAGTAATCCACAAGAACATATAATTGATTTTTAACTGTGAAAATTCCTTCAAAGTGGTTAATGCGCGCGCACATATATATATATATATAGGTTAGGAAAATTAATGATTTCAATTATGATATTTATATTAATATCTCCATCTTTCCAACATTATTAGTTTTCGAATTCTTCTTTTTCCTCTGCTTGTTTATTTTCAAAAAAAATAATGTCTTTGGTAATGCCGTGTGATGTCAAGATCACTCTTGATTTCATATATATATATATATATATATATATATATATATATATAAAGCTTCTGAAATTGAATTGTGATATTCTAATACTTTGTATTATTTAATGTATAAATTAAGAGCTTGAGACCGGTGATTTTTCTTAAAGAAAGAACTATTTGAGAAAATAAAACAACAACTTACAAGAGGGACCAGATTCTCACATTAAAAAACAACAAAATAACGAAATTGGAAATGGTTCATATCTAGCTATCTAGAGAAGTGCTATTTTCTATGACATGGTTAAACACAGAAAAACTATAAATCTATTTTTTTTTTGTCTGACCCCATTTATAACTAAAAAAGAAACATGACTAGAAGACAAAAAGTGCTCATAGTAGAGTTGGTGGAGAGGGAGAAAAAAGATCAATTCCTCTTGTCCATTTCATCCCCATAAGATGGAAGTAGTAACTTCTTGGAGTTCTTCAAAATCCATGAAAACATTGTCATACACGTTCTCCTCCTCTTCAATATCGTCTTTGTTCCCACGACAACATCAACCATTTCATTATTTCTCTCAATTTCAAGTGTAGGTGCAGCTGGACTAATTGAATAGGCGTCAACTTTGAAACGCTTAGCACTCTTAGACGAGGACGATGATGCATTCAAGTTTAATGCTTTGGGCACAACATTTATACTTTTTGGAAGTTTGTGTTTGGAACTACTGTTGTATAAAGCAAGAGATCTATGATATGTAGGAGGAGCATGATTGTGTTCATTAGAATAGGACACCAAAAAATAGTTCTCATTCTTTGGGCTTTTCTCAATTATTTTTGTTGCTTTGCAGGATCCTGATGTACTACACTTAAAGTAGTTCCTGATATATCATATACACAAAATATAATTAGTACTGATCAAATATTACATTTTTCTACATTTACCATTAATAGTTTTTATACTTTTTATCTCAAAAATTGAGAACTGAACAACATTTTCTACGATATGAAAAAATGATAAAGAGAACAAACCTCGGGAATGGAGAACCTTTGATTGACTTCTGACCATACTTACGCCATGTCCATTTATCATCTGTGAGTTCCTCTTGCAACGCTTCATAGATAACTCTTGTTGATTGATTTTTCCTAATTTCAAATCAAAAGTATTAAAATAAAAACTCTAAACACGCACACTTAAAATTTAACAGAGGAAATAGTTACCTTTTACAAGTTTTGATCAGAGGAGTCTTCATTGGTATAGTGAAATTAGGATAAACTTGATCTTGTAATTGTTGTTGTTGTAGATCAATTGATTCTTGTGGTGTTGTAGTAGTTGTTGGCACACACATTATCATTGTTGGCAATGGAGGAAGAAAATTTTGTTGGGTAAATTGAGTTGGTTGAATGGGATGTAAGTACATTTCCTGGTTATTATTTTGGTCCATGATTATTACCTGGTCATCTAATTTTTCAAATAACAGTTCTTGTGGTGTTGTAGTAGTTGTTGGCATACACGTTATTGTTGTTGGTAATGGAGGAAGAAACATTTGTTGACTAAATTGTGTTGGTTGATTATCATTTTAATTCATAATTATAACTTGGTCATCTAATTTTTCAAGTTGTTGTTGTAGATCAATCGGCTCTTGCGATGTTGTAGTCGTTGTTGGCACACACGTTATCGTTGTTGGTAATGGAGGAAGAATGATTTGTTGACTGAATTAAGTTGGTTGAATGGGATTTAAGTACATCTCTAGGTTATTATTTTGGTCCATGATTATAACCTGGTCATTTGATTTTTTCTAGTGAGCAACTGAAAAATCTTTAGAGAAAATCTCAGATGAGTCATTAAAATTAGGCATGTCAGCAACAAAATTTTTATCAAAAGTATTCCAATCATTATTTTCATAAGCCACCAAGCCTGAGTTAGGAGCTGTAACATCGTTAGGCTTATTAATATTACAACTTCTTACCACAATGCTTATATCCCAATCATTATCCTCCATTTTAAATCTATATATATATATAATTATATCTAATTAACTGCAGAAAAATGGGATAGGGGCAAGAAAATCCTTAAGAATTTAAAAATGTGTTTAGTAAATAACTAAGGATATTTTCTGTAAGAGAGGAGTGAGGAAAAAGATCAAAAAGGGGGCTGATTTATGAAGGAAATAACTGAATTTTTTTAGTGGGTAGAAAGTTAAAAATCAAAGACTCGGATGAAGAAAGGTGAACCAAATGGACTTATTATATAGAGAACTCAGAGAGGTACATACCCGCTCAGTGTACATCCATATTCAATTAACATTTAATGTTCTTTTCCCTTTCATGGTGAGGATAATTAGAATATAATAAAAGATAATCTCTTGTACCCTTTTGTTAAAGAGTCGATAGTTTGATTTTTTAAATTAAAAAATTCTTAAATAGTGAAACAGAAGTCCCCTAAGAAAAGAAAATTTGCAATTTCAATAATTTTATGCCCCTTGACTTTACAATAATCTCAAAGTGGGGCCAATAATTATAGTCAATATTTTCTCTAAGAACTATATTTAATGCGACATGACTACATCACATAAGAAGATGTTAATAACTTTGATAAAGTAGCAATATATGTTATAGATGCTTCAGGATTTTAGGTGTTGTAATGTATTGAAAAGGGAAATTACACGCATGCACTTCCCAACTTTGATGCAACACTAGAAATATTGTTAATACAAAATTCTACATAGATTAAATTAAAAGATAGTCCAGTACATAAAATATTTTGTGTGTACAAAAGTCTACATAGACTAGATCTAAAGACAACTCAATGCATTAAACACTTTGTTCACACAGAATTAGGAAAAATGTAGTTGCCTAAGAGGTGTGATGTAGAAAGTCTATTCTAATACAAACATTAATTGTTGCTTGCATCTTAGATAGACTAGATTCTCATAATTAAAATAAAATAAAATTACTGACATTGTATAAGGTGAAATTCCAATTTGGCACGAGGACTAGTTGAAATTTGACACATAATAGCATCTTCCTAATGTAAACCCTTGCAGGAGAGAAATATGATCTCATCTACTTGTAAGAAAAACATCATTGAAAAGCTCTAATAATACAAAAGATTCACGATCTTCTGATTATTTCTTGCTCTTATTTTTACTTGTCATTATATTTACACTTATTATTATCCATGTTCTTCATACAATTTACAATAATAACAATAAGAATAACATACTAGGTGTAATCATATAAGTGGGATTTGAAAAGGATAGTGTGTACTGTATAATCAGTTTTACTCCTACCATGTGAAACTAGGGTAGTTGTTATTATTATTGTCCTTATTCTTAGCATAATTTCTACTCTCTAATTTATTTTTGCTATACCAATTTAGCCACAAAGCAAAGGAGTTTGATCGATCATAGTACCTTTGTCTTTATCCTTGTTTTTAGGGATAAGGCACAAGTACCCTCGTAGATTATGACCGAAATCTCATAGACACACCTTAACTAAACTAAGGTCCTATTACTCACCTGAACTCATTTTTTGTAATTTTGTACACCTTTTGGCTTATGTGGCACACTCTTTGACTCCACGCAGTTGAGGCACTTGGGAAATATTTTGATACCACATAAGCCAAAAAGGTGTACTTTTTAAACAAAAATGGGTTCGGCTGGGGGGGGGGGTAATAGGACCTTAGTTTAGTTGATGTATGTCGCTGGAATTTCGATCGTAGTCTAGGGAGGTACTTGTACCTTATCCCTTGTTTTTTACAAATTCAACTTTTAAATGATGTAGACACATAAATTCATATGAAATTTGAATTAAATCCGTGCTCATTTGGGTTGAATGATTAATTTGGGCTTTACAAATAAACAAAGTCATTTTATTAAATTCAAATTCAAGGTCCATTTCACCTTGAAGCCCAAAACTCATGTCACATGTCACAGTGACTAGGCATCCAAGACCAATAAGGCGGCGCCACGTGTCCAAATGAGGTGGTAGTCCCAATTAAATGCAAGAACCAATCACAATCTGCCAAGTGTCAAAATGACATCCTTTGGCCAATCTAAAGCAACCTTGTCCACCCCCTACAACTATAAATAGGGGATGGACATGACATTCTAAGAGGAAGAAAACTCTTCAACAAGCATTCTACAATTGGAGAAAGCTACATCAACTACATAGCTCTTCAAAGGAGTGATCAACGGAGTTCTTCCTGGAGATCGACTTGCAACAACGAAGTGCTTCCTGACATTCTTGGAGATCAAATATATCTCAAGGAGGTCTACATAAGCTACAACATCAACTACATAGCTCTTTGAAGGAGTGATCAACAGAGTTCATCCCGGAGATCAACTTGCAACGACGGTGCTTCTTGACGTTCCCGGAGATCAAATACATCTCAAGGAGGTCTACATCATCCAACAATTTGAGAAATATGCTACTAAAGGCCCTTGAATCACGAAGAAACTTAGGAGAGAAGAATCAAGAGAACAATAGAATTGTACTCACAAAGATTCACCAATAAAAATCACATTTTCCTTTATTTATTTTGCTTGCAGTCAATTTTCAGCTCTTACGAAAATTTGTTGCGAACAAATTTGCCACGCCCAGTGGGACCAATTTTGCTCTGCATCTCTTCCTCCTCCAAATAAAAAAAAACAACAAGTTCAACTTTGCAATGGCCTCCAAGAAGATCAACGATGCTTGATGCAAGGACTCTACTGTTGCCACATTAGTTGATTTTAGTGATGTTGATCAAATCACTAGATGTGAGTTCAAGACAAGTGCCTTGAATGGATCTGAATATTTCACCTCCTTGGAGATGCCAAGAAAGAGCAAGTCTGCAATCCCTGGGGGCAACATTGCATCTAAGTTGTTTGATGAACTTTCTTACTCTGGCTTCCACTTTGGTGAATCTAAGAATTCAACGGATTCTTCAATTTCAGCAAAGGTTAACTTTTTGATGGTTGATGCAACTAACGTGGGGGAGAAGTTCGCAATGATGGAGCAAACCATTGGAGCCTTGAAGAAGTCTATTGATGATAAAAATCTTCAAATCGCCTAACTTATAATGAGCAAGTTAGATCTCTACAACTCTGGAGAGTCACATCACAATCTAACAACTCAAGAAAGAGTTGATATTGATTCTCCCACCAAGTTAGTTGACTCTCAAAGCGCAAAGCGGTCCACTTCAGTAGCCACTGTAACAGTTCAACAACTACAAGATATGATCGTGAACACCATTAAAGCTCAATATGGTGGCCCGCTACAAAGTTCCTTAGGATATTCAAAGTCGTATTCTAAGTGACTCGATGGTCTACTGATGCCAATTGGATATCAACCACCAAAATTGCAACAATTTGACGGAAGGGGAAATCCAAGGCAACATATTACCCATTTCATTGAGACTTGTAGCAGTGCCGGTACACATGGTGATCTTCTTGTCAAGCAGTTTGTTTGTTCTTTAAAATAAAACGCCTTTGATTGGTATACAGACTTGGAGCTTGAATCAATTGATTGTTGGGAGAAACTAGAAAATCAATTTCTCAATCGTTTCTATAGTACCCGTCGTACAATGAGCATGATGGAATTGACAAACACAAAACAAAGTAAGGATGAACCCATAGTGGACTACATTAATCGTTGGCGAATGTTGAGCTTAGATTGCAAGGATCAACTTTCTGAAATCTCTGCAGTTGAAATTTGTATACAAGGAATGCATTGGGGCCTTGTATATAACCTTCAAGAAATTAAGCCTCGAACTTTTGAAGAATTAGCTACACGCGCTCATGACATGGAGTTGAGCATTGCAAGCCATGGAAAGACACCACATGTCTTTGATCCAAGAAAAGAAGATACACAATTCAAAGAGTCATTAGACTACACAACTAATGAGTCCATAGGGGTAACCACGACTTCTATGAAGGCCTCCATGAGACAAAAGTTGAAAGAGATCGCGGCGCATCAACAAACGCGAGAAGTTAAAATTCAATCTACCTTGAAGGAGTTACAAGCAAAAGAGTATCCCTTTCCAGACTCTGACGTTCCTGCGATTCTTGATGAGCTGCTAACCAAGAAAGTCATTGCACACCCAGAGTCAAAGCGACCCAAAGAATCCAATAAAGTCGATGATCCTATGTATTGCAAATTTCACCGCATCATTGGTCATCACACCACAAAATGCTTCATTCTGAAGGAAAAGATCATGACATTGGTACGAGAGGGAAAGATCATCATTAACGATGCTGAGATAAACCATGCTAGTGTTAAACTTGATCATAAAAAAGATTCAATTTCAAAAGTTCTATGTCCTGTGGTATAACCAAAAATTAAAGAAGGTGTCATTATACTACAGTTTGGAAGCTCTGAACCAATTGAAGTTTCCGCCTTGAAGAAAACAACAAACACATCCAAGGTAGATGACTTCTCCAATGAAGAGAGTAGTGATACTTGGACTTTGGTCGCTCTCAAAAGGCAAAAGCATTAAAGGGACTTCTAAACTCTGACTTTCAAAAGTCGACACAAAATCAAGTACAAATCAGCTTCAACAATGCGAAAGCATAAAATCCAACACCAAATTGAAGTACATTAATGCTTCGTCACAAAAAGGTTAGAAGGACAATTACATTGATGGAATTCTTCCCTGAAATGCTCCTCGATGCACAAGCCTAAACTGCAAGTTACAATGCTCCTTGACATACGAGCCTAAACTACAAGTTGAAATGCTCCTTGACGTATGAGCATAAACTGCAAGTTGAAATGCTCCTCGACGTATGACCCTAAACTGCAAGTTACAACACTCCTTAAGGTATGAGCATAAACTGCATACTACTCCTGGCCCGCAAGAGTATAAACTGTGTACGGCCTACAAAAAATCATCATCTTCAACTACAACATGACTTGATCCTCTTCACCGAGGTACGTAGGGGCTTGGAGTAATCACTCTAAGCTCAGTCGCATGAGTAAAAAAAAGAGGTTTGGTGGCATTGCGTGATCATCACACTAGCTCTTTAAAATTATATAGCTTGCACGTGAGTTCAAATGCATCACAGATGAGCAAAGAAGAAGATTTTTGGAGTCTACTTCGCAACGTAAAAATCGGCTCGTGATTTAGAGGCTTCTACGCTAAGTTATGAACTTTCTACCACGGCCGCTCAAAGCTGGAAAAAAAAAGATCATATTTTGGAGTTGATCTGAGCAGACTCCGAAGGACTATTTGTGAAAATTCATAAATAATTTGATCATGATTTTTACACATATTTGCAGCTCTTGGAGTCCACTTTGCAATGAAAAAAAACGGCTCGTGATTTCGAGGCTCCTACGTCAAGTTATGAATGTTCTATCATGACCGCTCAAAGTTATGAAATAGACCATCATATTTTGGAATCAATCGGAGCAGACTTCAAAGGCATATTTGTGAAAATACATTATGAATTTGATCATCATTTTTACACATCATTGAAGTTCTTGAAGCCTTCTCAGCAACAAAAGAAGAAGCTAGTGATTCAGGAACTCCTACTTCGAGTTATGATTTTTTTTTTGCCACAGATGCGCAACACTGAAGAACTGAGCAAGGCAGAATTGTAGACTGACTTTGAAGCAATGTCTGTAAAAATCCATAAAGCTTTTGGCCGTAATTTTTACACATGTTGTAGATGTTTGAGCTGTATTTCCAACGGGAAAAGAAAACCATGATTTCGATACTCGTACTTCGAGTTATGATTTTTCTACCACATACGCGTAAAGCTGAAGAGCCCAGAAAGACAGAATTGTGAGCTGACTTCGAAGCAACATCTGTACCAATCTACAAAGTCTTTGGCCTTGATTTTTACATATGTTGTATTTCTTTGAGTCGTCTTTCCCATGGAATAATAATCTCATGATTTTGGTACTCCTACTCCGACTTATCAATTTTCTACGATAGACGCACAAAGCTGCGAAACAGAAATATCAGATCTAGAAATCAATTTCAGAAATTAATTTGATCAATTTGGAGGGAGTTTTGGTCTGAAATCTTGATATATTGTAGAAGGTTGAGATCTGTTTCTTAAGGATCAAGCGGATTGCAATTCTATTGCTAATACATCTGGGAATGGATAGGTGCCAAATACTTATTCACCGAAGTCGGAAAGGGCTTATCGTGATGTCAATCTCTCCAGGCCAGATGCAATGCAGTCAGTCTTAGCCTCTTTATCGCCAAGACTCAAGGATAAAAGATGTACCACGTGCTCGCTCGCCAAGAATGGAATGTTTACACTCAAAAAAAAAAAAATGTTCACAAGGCAATAATGATGTCCAACAACTACTTGCTCGCTGAAGTTTGCAAACCACCTCTAGTGTTGCCAAAAAGGGGGTCTGACTGCTCAAAGCTCCTTTATTTCCAAGAAGTAAGGAAGTGATACATCAAATGGTTCAGCGTCAATCCACATTAAGTTCTATTTCTGCTGGATCAAGTGTCTTGCAATTTCATTGCTCCTACATTTGAAAATAAATATACATGCAAAGGTGTGCAAAGTTGGGATCACAAGTTGTGAGGAATAAGAGCTCCATGTACTTCTCATGAACAAGGCATAAGAATGGTCCAAGATCTGCTACAAATTGAACGGAAGATGTCAATCCACACTGAAGTTTAAAGCATAAGATTATCTGTAATCTCATTCGCTGTTGTTTGAGGGCCTACACCAAGTGCTTTTTCGCCATGCTCACGCTGTGTGCTTTCTCGCTGGAAATGAAATGAAAGTACTCTAAATGTGTGTCTCGTGGAGCCGCAAAGAAGGGTGAAAATGGAGGTGGCAAGTTGTCTCCACTGAGGTTGCAAGAAAGGAGAATGCCTCAAGTAATTTTTCCTGCCAATATTGCAAGGATGAGACGAGTGGTTCCACACCGATTACGTGAACAACTCGTGCATCTTCTAGGTGTTTAGGCTCATTCGGAAACATGAAAAGAAAAAATATTGGAGCCATCGGTGCCAACTACACGAAGTTTTCAATTTTTCTTGGTTGGTCTACTTTCGATAATACATGTAGTAAGTACATGACCCTTCAATATGGCATGACAAACATGAGCAGCACCACAGCAATTTTGTTCGACATGGCGGTGTCAATAACACGAAGCTTTGAATTGCGGACAAATTGGATCTTGAATGTCAATCTCCCGTGTTTAAGAAACATGTCAATGCATAAATAGAGATGCAACCACGACCATTACCTGCAAGAAAGAGAAACAAGAAAATCTAAAATACACAAATATGTGAGGAAAACGAATCGAGCTGCTCGTCGTTTGAATGCTCCTACACCAAGAAAAGGACGTTTTAGCGAGATTGCGCACAGTTGTAAGGAGAACTTCCATATTTGGAGACCAACTTCAAAAATCAATTCCCGTTAATGCGAAAGGTTTTTGATGTTGAATTTTGGATATGTAGTAGTAATAAAAATCTAGTTTCTCCAGAATCAAGCCGATTGTCATTTGAATGCTCCTACACCGAGAAAAAAAACGTTTTGGTGATATTGCACATAACTGTGACGAGAACTTCCAGATTTGGGGACAAACTCCAAAAATCAATTCCCACCAATACAAAAGGTGTTTAACGTTGAATTTTGGATATGTTGCAGTACTCCAAATCTTGTTTCTTCCAAACCAAGCTGCTCGTCATTTGAAAATTTCTACACTAAGAGAACGAGATTTTGGTGGGACTGCACGAAATTGAGAAAAGAACACACCAAATTTGGAGTTCCCCATTGATTTGGTTAGCAGAATTTTTTTTTCAATGATTCTCTGATAAATCATTTTGTAGAGGGGAGATTCTTATATAGAAGTTCCTTTGAACAATTTTCATTTCTTGTACAAGGAAATCTTTGGTAAAATTGAGAGAAGGAGATCATATCAATTCTTACCCATCTAAATGGAAGTTGCTACCACTCAAAAGGAAAGCAATAAGTCTTGAGATGTCAAGAATGATTCTTACAAAATCAACCAAAGGAAAGTTGATACTCTTTTTATTTGATTCAAAATCCAATAAATCTTCTTGTTCTTTCTCACACCTTGCAAGGAAGATCACACAATGTTACTACTCACTAGACCCATCCATTTGAAATCAATATAGAGGGTCCACGTGGTTGTCAAGAAAGAATGTTTTTTTTAAAAAAAAATTGAGATCACTACAAACAAATCATTTGTAGTGACCTAGTTAGAATGAGACGACTTGAAGTCTCAACAATGCATTCATAAAGACTTTAACTTTCGTCGTCAGATTCGGCAAGCCTACACGTAGAGAAGTCTCAAAAAATGAATACACATTCATGAAGACTATAACTTTCGTCTTCAAATTCGGCAAGCCGACATGTCGACAAGTCTCTAAAAAATGAATACACATTCATGAAGACTTCAACTCTCGTCGTCAAATTCGGCAAGCCTGCATGTAGAGAAGTCTCAAACAAATGAAAACACATTCATGAGTACTTCAAGTCTTGTCGCCAAACTTTGGCAAGCTTGCACGTCGATAAGTCTCGAAGTAAGGGGAATTTGTAGACACATAAATTTTATTGGATTAAATTCATATGAAATTTGAATTAAATCCGTACTCATTTGTGCTGAATGATTAATTTGGGCTTTACAAATAAATAAAGTCATTTTATTAAATTCAAATTCAAGGTCCATTTCACCTTGAAGCCCAAAACTCATGTCATATGTCACAGTGACTAGGCATCCAAAACCAATAAGGCGGCGCCACGTGTCCAAATGAGGTGGTAGTCCCAGTCAAATGCAAGAACCAATCACAATCCGCCAAGTGTCAAAATGACATCCTTTGGCCAATCTAAAGCAACCTTGTCCACCCCCTACAACTATAAATAGGGGATGGACATGACATTCTAAGAGGAAGAAAACTCTTCAACAAGCATTCTGCAATTGGACAAAGCTACATCAACTACATAGCTCTTCAAAGGAGTGATCAACGGAGTTCTTCTCGGAGATCGACTTGCAACGACGAAGTGCTTCCCGATGTTCTCGGAGATCAAATACATCTCAAGGAGGTCTACATAAGCTACAACATCAACTACATAGCTCTTCGACGGAGTGATCAACGGAGTTCTTCCCGGAGATCAACTTGTAACGACGAAGTGCTTCTCGACGTTCCCGGAGATCAAATACATCTCAAGGAGGTCAACATCATCCAACAATTCGAGAAATACACTACTGAAGTCCCTCGAATCACAAAGAAACTTAGGAGAGAAGAATCAAGAGAACAACAGAATTGTACTCACAAAGATTCATCAATAAAAATCATATTTTCTTTTATTTATTTTGCTTGCAGTCAATTTTCAGCGCTTACGAAATTTTTTTGTGAACAAATGAATAGTAGCAATTTTTCTGGTAAACAACCATACTGATCACTTTGAAGAATTAGTATGTCCTAATGATTAAATTTATAAGAGGATGATTACAATTTCAATTTGCGTTGAAGAAATATAAAGTTCAAATATCATTAGAAGTTCTAGTGTCTTTTATATGGACAAGTCTTTGTTTTATCTATAGGACAATAATTTTTGTCCAACTGTCTATCCATTCAACGTTAATCGTATTGTCTTAAGTATACATATAATTTGTTAGCAAAAATAAATTTTAAAGCATGTAAATAGGACTATATATTTTGTAGTATTTCATAGTAAATTATGATATTATAATTATATTTTCATGCTTGTAAAACAAAAATAATGTCTGAGTTTTATTTTATTTTATTATTAATATATACTATTAAAAACATTTAGAGGATTGGGTTGTGGGCTTGTGGCCTAATGATTTAATACAATGGGAATCATTTTGTCACGACCCAAGCCTACACCCCGGATGTGGCCGGCATTCGAGAACCATTGTTGGCCCTCAAGTGAACTCTTATCCTTGCTGACTACAAGCAGATGACTAACTCAAGCATACATAAGCATCAAATTTAAAGAAATGTTTAAAAACAGTTTACTGAATCTCAAAACTGAACAGAATATGCTCAGTATGAAACATAAGTTTTAAATAAAACATCTAAAACTGAAAGACTCTCCAAAATTGTCTATCTATGAATCATTTACTATACAAAGATAAGTTTCAGGACAAGATCCACGACTCCTCAAAAGAACTACTACTAACAACTTATAAAACTGGAGTACTCTAAAAGCAAGGAGGTCTCACTCATAAGCAGACGAGCGGATGAAATGATCTCAACAGACTTTTGTTGAGGATCCTAAGAACCTGTATTTGCATCATTAAAAGATGCAGATCGAATGACATCAGTACATTGAATGTACGAGTACGTAAGATAGCTGAATAACAAACAATTGAAAGAAAGGACTACAATAGATAACAATGTACTCAAGCTGAATGTAAAAATATAATTTAACTCTATTGGGAGATTCTCTAATCCACAACCATCACTACGAGCTACGTGATGATATATCGTCTCGCTCACACTGCCAGAATTGTCCTATACCTTGCCGGGGTATAGAACACCTCAACTAAGTGAATCCACTAAGCTCTACCCGAAGGCACTTAGGATTCATCTAAAAAGTATGATCATGTACCCATGTTGGCATACATGGTTTATGAGAAATGTGAGTTGTCTAAACTTATCTCCATATCGGTGCTCAATACTACTCCCAATAATATATACTCATGCTCAATGTTTAAAAACACACTCTTCATATGGTTTGAGATAATTGCTCAAACTATCCTCTTAAACTAGCTAATTGCTTTTCAAATATCTTTGAACTCATAACTCATTTAGAAATCAAAGTTTCTCTTCTATTAATGCAAAAACTGATAAATTTGGGAATACTTAGTTCCCTTATACTCTAACTCATACATATTTGAAAACTCCTTCTCAAAAATATATCAAAATCATATTGTGATATGATCATTGATGACCCGAGAAGTCATACTGTATAAACATTGATGGCATAACTAGATACCATATTGCTTAAACATTGATAGTATACTCGATTGTCATACTAATCATGTTTTAGAAACTCTTTCTCAAAACTCATCTTTACTTTCTCAAAAACTCAGTTTAAAACTCAAGTGTTGACTTTAAAAAGTTTCTCAAGATTTATAACTCAATTCGTAGGGTTCATGCGAAAATATGGACATGAACGACTCAACTCAAGGTTCTTAATAGCAATATGGAAACTCAGTACTCAAAACTCAATGATACTACTCCTCTAAAAAATACTCAATTCATAGGGTTCATGCTGAAATATAGACATGAACAGATCAATTCAATAATCTTAATGAATAACATATAGAAATTCAATAATTAGAAATAGAATTTCAAAAAGAAACAGGAACTCAAGAACTCAAAATCAACTCATCGCAAGAATACTCAAATCTAGGGGTAGAATCTTAGATTCTCTTTTACTGATTTGAAAGTAGATGTAGGGTATTAGGACGAACTAGTCCAATACTATGATAACCTTACATACCTGGAAGAACAAGGTTCTTGAAGAATCTTGAAAAATAACTTGGTTAGAAGCCTTGAAACCCTAGCTTGAAGGAGAACAATCAAGAAAACCTTTCTTGAGATTCTTGAATTACTTTCTTGAAATTCTATGGCCAATATTATGATTTTCATTAGTGATTCATAATTGTATGGAGGAATTTGAGTTGTAAAGAATGGAATTCTTGGAGAAAGACTTATCTTGAAGAAGAATCTTGAAAAAGATTGAAAGGATCTTGAATGGAGTCTTCTACTTTCATTTTGCCTTAGGATTTTGCCTTAGGGTTTGAGAGAGAAGAGAATGATGAAATAAGAGATGAAAATCTGATTTTTTTTGGGTCTTTAATTCAACAAGAAATTCGTTTAGGGTTTACTTAGAGGTAAAAAGACAAAAATGACCCTTTTTAATGTTTTCCCGTCGGCTGATTCGTCACAGCACTGTATCAGGTTACTAAAATGGTCATAACTTTTTGTCAAACCTTAGATTGTTGCGAAATTTTGGGTGTTGGAAAGAAGATTCAAATACCTTTAATTTGATAGGTTATGGGCCACGTAAATCTTTATATTCGAAGATATATGGTCGTTTGAAGTTAACCCAAGTAGAATCTTACATCAAAATTTAATCGATAAGGAAACTTTCAACTCTACTTTGTGTTAGGAGTTTCTAGTGACCTTAATTGATATCCAAAATCATTCCCACACTAAAGAATTTACCTTTACACATATGGGAAATTTAAGAATCACCCGATATGACCCTACAAGTAAATGGAGAATGGTTCGAGTCTTAACTTAGAAATTCTCGGGGTGTTACAATATCTCCCCCTTGGGATCATTCGTCATCGAATAACGGCTGGTCTTAGAATGAAAAGGGGTTACTCTTACTGTATTCAAGTATAACTCAAAATCACAAAGTACTTAACACAGGGTGATTATTCTGATCTAAATCACAAGATTCGGGTTCTATACCTTTGTATGAAATCTCATCCCAAGAACACTACTCCTTACCGCTAAATTCAGCTAACCTTGAGCTCATATCATGAAACACCTGATGTATCACACATTTGTCCACATGTTAACAACACCACATTCAATCATAGTACTATAAGCACTCCATGGACTCCAACTAACCAATCCCTCTAAGAATTTCTCATTCTCTCATCATCTCTACCAACTACAATATCACATATTACTATAGGGAACTGACCAATTGCTCTCATTTAACTATTACTCATAGTAAAATACCATCATATTTCTCCTCCACATTATACTTTAGATGGAATAAAAAGACCACCACTACCACAATAAGAAACATCAACCCTCTCATTCTATCATTACTCAACTAATATCAATAACATCGCTAGCAAAATTGAAAAAGTTCACTGAAAGAGCTTAGGGTGAAAGATCATAAGTACGATTCACTCAAGAAATCTGATATAAGAATATGCATGACATGACATTATATTTCTAGCCATTGAGAGTAAATCATAAATTTGCGAGACTGAGCATACTATGAGACATGAGTGCTTATATGAATAGGTTCATATCATGAGGCTGATAGCCATAACTTTATGGTTAAGATTGAGACCAATGGGATAATATCTTTGCCCCTTATTCTGTGAACTGAGCTTAGATGTCAATATCACTAAAGGGCATGAGCATAGGTCATAGACACAATTCTAATATTAGAAAACATTAACATAATGTTGTAACAACTAGCTTTGGGGGATATGCTAGAGAAATAATGGATTGATATATATCTAAAAATCTTTCGGAACACGTCGTTATCTGATTCTCCACACTTGACTCGGTTTCTTATCTTATCATCTCCCCCTTAGTTCTGAAGTTGATACTCTAAACTAGTCTACCTTAGCCTTACTCTAATACTCGAAAAAGGCTTATCTCATGGCTACTGAACTTTCCAAAAGTAGGTACTAAGACTCCTTCTAACACATCTTTCTAAGATGCTTATATTGACCTCTTCTCATTGGCTTATAAGTCCACTTAATCTAATAGTTAATAATCAGCCTTCTCCTTCTTAGCCTATTAATAACATCCTTCTAGGTTCATATCAACCTAACCGGAGGAACCTTTGAACTATATTTAATAGGCTCGTCATTGACTATATAAAATCCTTTCTACCAAAGTCTTAAGGGTAATAATTAATGCTTACATCAGCCTACTCCACATTGACAACTCAAACATACTGTCTAGGCATACATGAAAAAATCATTAACTTAATTAGAACCTCGTCTGATTACATACAATCTCGGGTACACCTCTTAATTCTCTTGTTACTCTTATGACTTAGCCACACTTCACTACTCTTATCTAAAAGTTAGAATCCCATACTTGTACCACTCACATTCATTGTAACTAACCTCTTAATTCCTCACATACTCTATATCAAGTCTAGCCGATCAGATCTCAAGACTTACATTAATGAGTCCACAATTTAGACTCATTTAGGGCTTTATTTTGATAGATTTAGTGTCCTCAAATGCATATTTTGTCTCAATAACTTATGTAAATACTTAAGTTTCAGGTATTTGGAATTTGAGGCAAAGCATGGACACTACTTGGCAAAAAGGAACAAAGCGGCTGAAAGAAGGAAGAAAAGACGGCCTGGAGATCACCTAATATGTTAGGTGAATCGCCGAAAGGCCTCAAATCTCGCCTAATGTTCCAGTATGTTGTGCCCTGAAGGAAAAGATCAAGTCTGCGAGGAATGGGAGCGGTCGGCGCATCACCGAGTAGTTCCGCGAAGCAGTTCCCTGTCCCCCAATGAATCAAAATGCGAAGATGCTGAAGGCAAAAGCTGAAAGGCGATGAACCAGACCAAAGGGTGGATCGCCGAGTGTATCGACGATCCCGACTAACTGCGCCGAATGGTCCTTCTCAGCACAAATGTTCGAAAACTATAAATACCTATTTAATTTTGTAGCTTAGTATCAATCAAGTTGTAGAGAATTACTGAGACTTCTCATATTTTCAGTTTTTAGTTCTTAGATTTTTTGGGAGACATTGTTCTTGAGCTTGAAGGTTTTTAAGGTTTTCAACTCCAAGAAATTGGAAGTGGGTATCCAAGAATCTTCATCCTAGACGTGTTTAACGACATTTTCTATCGTACCCACTTGATGGAAACACTTGTTGGTATTGATTTATATCTCTTTTTCATGTCTAGCTAAAACCGTAATTCTTAGGGTGTGATTTTGTGAATATGGGTTAAATTTCCTGTTGGGTATTGCTTATTATTAGTCTATTTGCTATTTAAATGTGATTTCTTTTAGTAGTTGTGTTTGAACTTAATGGGATTGTAGTTGCAAATACGATTTCATCTTAGTGTTTTTGGCTTGCTAAAGAAAGAGGTTTTAAAACTAAGACTACTAAATCGATAGCCGGTGGTTATTGGGTCGTTGTGGGTTCAGCTCGAGAGAGTGAATCCTAGACCTTCTCCCACACATTCAGCTTAAGAGAGTGAATGGGTTAAGGCGAAGGCTTTTCTTAAATGCTGCAACTCAGTGTTCGAGAGAAATCGAGTTAATTCGGGGTAAGTTGCTCGAGAGTGAATTTATCCCCACTAAAGTCTAGCCTAGTTACAAATATTCAACGATTTACTATCAATAGTATTTACCCAATAGTCTATTTTATCCCATATTCCTATCACATCCCAAGAATCACGTCTCCCTATCTCGTATCTTTATATTTTTGCTGTTTTGTTCATTAGTTGAATACAAAATCCCCCAATGATAATTGACATTCGTGTCACTTTTTGATTTAGTATGCTTTATTTGTTAATGTTTATAGCTATGATTGATTAGAACATAATTTTACTTTTCTATTAATTCTTGCAACCGCTCCCTTGGGACTCGACCCCAACCCATTCGGTTGGATATTACTACACGTGATCGTTGACACTTGAATTGGAAGTTGTGTCTTTGATTACGTCAAACATCAAAATGGCCCACTATTCTTTTGTTATTGATGTTTTGTTTATATATTTGGGCTTGGTGCTAAATTTGTCATACACTGCTTTTTGTGGATGTTTGAGCTTGTAGCTCCTTTTGCCTTAATTACAATTGATTTTTGACCCTTCAGAATTTTTTTTGCCACCTCTTGTATGTACTTGAATGTGGTTGTTCTTTAGCAAATTTGAGTCTCAGTTTTGATCAATATCGATGACTCAAATTGTGCTCATAATCAAACGAACATGAATGTGCAGCTACGATGAGACCAATTGAACTTGCATAGACAATATGTCAACTCTTTGCATCTCGTTGTGACTAGCCAATTATCAAATTAAGTCTCTGTTGAACGTTGCCCACTAGCAAAAATGTGAAGTCTTGTTTGACTTTGGTGTCAATGCCTTGTGTGATGAGCTTACTGTGAACCATGCATGATAACACCTAGAATTTGTCCCGTTGGTCCGGTCGACTATGTAAGGCTATCTCTTGATATGATCTTAGGCTACTTCGAAGAGTGTGAGCCAATTTGGCATATACCTCTTTTGTGGCCTACCTTGTGAGTGTGTGAACTTCTTTTGAACACCCCTTGAGCCCTACCTTTCTTTGGAAGAAACTTGATGAAAACATGACCTCTCTTAATCCACTACCTATAATCCTCTTGATTTGTGGTTGATTAAATAGCCAACTTAGGCGAAAAGCCTAAGTTGGAGGTGTGGTAAAAAGAAAAGGCAAGCCAAGAAGTGCTAGAAAAGTCCCTCTAACCCATGGTGTTGAGAAAAATGGAACCCCTCGATACAAAAAAAAAGTAGAGAAAAGAGAAGAATGAAAAAGAAAAAGTCATGGAATAAAGTTTTGAAAATACAAACGAAATTGGGTTTCTGAACAATCCATGGAAAGTGAATAATGAGATGACTTATAAGCACTAAAGAAAATGATGAAGGAAGAGGAAAGGGAGTGTTGTGAGCACCACATTTCATGAGGATGAAAGTCTCTGAGCCTAAATGACCATACCTTTGCACTCAGCCCCATTACAAGCCTTGAAAAGACCTTTTTGATCTTGAGTGAGCTGAAGCAATTGTCAATTGGAAAATACGGGAAAACCTATGGGTGAAAACATGCATAGTGTTCTTCTTTGTGAGTGTGAGCGTTGCATTTGATTCCAGAGCTTTAAATTATTGAACCATTATGTGTGAATATGGAATCATTCTTTGTGTGAGGGCATTTGAATACCTTAGTTAGCTTGAACTTGCATTTGAAGCACGTATTGTGAGCTTGAGAATCTTTGATAATAGTGTGTCACAACTTGAGTCTTTGAGTACACAATTGATCCTTGCATGAGTAAGTTGAGTCTTATGTGTACATTCATGATTGAGTCTTGTGTAGCATTGTTTGAGATATCCCTTTTGAACTGCCGAACTTGAGTTTTACTTGAGGACAAGCAAAAGTTTAAGTTGGGGGTGTTGATGAGTCCATGATTTAGACTCATTTAGGGCTTTATTTTGATAGATTTAGTGTCCTCAAATGCATATTTTGTCTCAATAACTGATGTAAATCCTTAAGTTTCAGGTATTTGGAGTTTGAAGTAAAGCATGGACACTACTTGGCAAAAAGGAACAAAGCGGTTAAAAGAAGGAAGAAAAAATGGCCTGAAGATCGCCTAATTCGTTAGGCGAATCGCCGAAAGGCCTCAAATCTCGCCTAATGTTCCAGTGTGCTGAGCCCTGAAGGAAAAGATCAAGTCTGTGAGGAAAAAGAGCAGTCGGCGCATCGCCGAGCAGTTCTGCGAAGTAGTTCCCTGTCGCCCAAAGAATCAAAACACGAAGATGTTGAAGGCAAAAGCTGAATGGCGATGAACCAGACCAAAGGGCAGATCGCTAAGTGTATCGTCGATCCCGACTAACTGCGCCGAGTGGTCCTTCACAGCACAAATTTTTGAAAACTATAAATACTTATTTAATTTTGTAGCTTAGTATTAATCAAGTTGTAGGGAATTACTGATACCTAGAATATTTTTAATTTTTAGTTCTTAGAATTTTTGGAAGACATTGTTCTTGAGCTTAAAGGTTTTGAAGGTTTTTAACTCCAAGAAATTGGAAGTGGGTATCCAAGAATCTTCATCCTAGACGTGCTTAAAGACATTCTCTATCGTACGCACTTGATGGAAACACTTGTTGGTATTGATTTCTATCTCTTTTTCATGTCTAGCTAAAACCCCAATTCTTGGGGTGTGATTTTGTGAATATGGGTTAAATTTCCTGTTGGATATTGCTTATTGTTAGTCTATTTGCTGTTTAAATGTGATTTCGTTTAGTAGTTGTGTTTGAACTTAATTGGATTGTAGTTGCAAATACGATTTCATCTTAGTGTTTTTGGCTTGCTCGAGAGAGAGGTTTTAAAACTAAGACTACTAAATCGATAGCCGGTGGTTATTGGGTCGTCATTGGTTCAGCTCGAGAGAGAAGATCCTAGACCTTCTCCCACACATTCAACTCAAGAGAGTGAATGGGCTAAGGTGGAGACTACTCTTAAATGCTGCAACTCGGTGTTCGAGAGAAACCGAGTTGATTTGGGTTAAGTTGCTCAAGAGAGAATTTACCCCCGCTAAAGTCTAGCCTAGTTAAAAATATTCAACGATTTACTATCAATAATATTTACCCAATAGTATATTTTATCCCATATTCGTATCACATCCCAAGAATCCCATCTCATATCTCGCATCTTTATATTTTTGTTGTTTTGTTCATTAGTTGAATACAAAATCCCCCATTGATAATTGACATTCGTGTCACTTTTTGATTTAGTATGCTTTTATTCGTTAGTGTTTATAACTATGATTGATTAGAACATAATTTTACTTTTCTATTAATTCTTGCAACCGCTCCCTTGGGACTCGACCCCAACCCATTCGGTTGGGTTATATTACTACACGTGATCGTTGACACTTGAATTGGAAGTTGTGTCTTTGATTATGTCAAACATCAAAATGTCACTGCTGCTGGGGAGTGTTGCTAGTTGAGAATTTGTAGTAAGTAGAATTTTCGTTCTTATTAGTTGTAGTTCTACTTACTTAATTTTTAGTTTTGTTTTGCTTTATTGTGTTGGAAACAGGAAGTATGAGCATAAACTGCAACAATGGCAGTAAAATATGCCATCACAACGACATCGAAAACCTCAATGATGTCCATGAGCCTCATGCTAATGACCCCCATCTTATGGGCGGTATTGGTGCCATTCGCTTGTCTCTAACCGAAGGGAATGCAGTATGTCACATCACGAGTACCATGTTGCAACTCTTGCAACTAAAGGGGATTTTCAGTGGTTTGGCTCATGAGGACCCTCATGAGCATCTTAGAAACTTCGTGGATATGTACGGACCATTCTCTTTCAAGAACATCTCCTAAGAGTCGGTGTGGTTGGAGAGGCGTATAAGTGTCTGGATGAGTTGCCACGTGAATCTATCACTTTGTGGGAGGAGTTGGTAACCGCATTTTATGTGTAATTTTTCCCTCCTTTGAAGATGATGACTATTCGGGATAGCATTCAAAGCTTTAAGCATCTAGAAGGGGAGCCTATACACGAAACTTGGCTATAGTTCAAAAAGTTGGTGCTTCAATGCCCAAACCATGGTATGCCTGATAACGTGCTCCTGTAGTATTTTTACCGAAGTTTGGATTCGGTAAATTAGGGTGTTGCGGACCAACTCTCTTCGGGAGGTTTGATGGAGCAACCTTATGTGATAGCTGCTCAACTTTTAGATGGCATGACTACCATAAACAGGGTGTGGTACACCCGTGAAGACCAGGTATCCCCTCTCACATTCAAGCTAACTAAGGAGCAGATGGAGAAAGACCATGAGAGAGAGCAAATCATGGCAAAGATCATGACGCAACTAGACATTTTATCTAAAAATGTCATGGGGGCTGGTGCCCATGGTGTCAATGCCGTGGTGGTCGGGTGTGCAAATCCTGAGGAAACAAAGTTTGAGGCCTTGAATAATGAGGAGGTAAATTTTCTAGCCAACCAAGGTGGTGGTTATCGTTCAAACTACCCTAGGCAGGGTGGTAACCAAGGTTAGGCTAGAGAGGATGGTTGGAAGGATCGTGATAGAGAATGGAGGGACCGAAATCCTAACTGGAAGGATAGGGAGAAGGACATGTATGTGCCTCCCCATGAGCGCCAAAAGCCAAAGGATTCGGAAGGTGGTAGATCTGAGGATATGCACTCTCGTATCCTCAACAAAGTTGAAGGGTCAGACAAGATTTTAAAAAAATCAAAGAAGATGTGTCTACCCTCAGCCAGACCGTCACCTCCCATTTAATGTCGATCAAGCAGTTGGAGACCCAAATGGGTCATATATCGTCTCATCTCAATCCGAGATAGCAGGGGGGTTTGCCTAGTGATACTGTAGATAACCCCAAGAATGAGGTTTAAAGTTGGACTCGCGTCATGCCACGACGTTAACTAAGGCGCTGTTTGGGAGGCAACCCAAATCCCTTTTTATTGCTTTTTGTTTGTTTGAAAAATAATGGTGTATTAGTTGTGCATGATGAAGTGTTGGAAGTGTTATGGAAGAAGGAGATTGGTGAGCAAAATGGTCTAGTTGGCGCATCACCGATAAGGTCGGCGACCCCGACTCAATCGCCATTGGCCTAAAGACAACTTTAAGGTAGAGTCTGTAAATCTCGGCGTGCCCAAGAACTTATTGGCGATTCACCAACCTAGTCGGTGATCCCAATTCTTACCGCCGTTTAAACTCTAAAATTGACTGGGGGTTCTGTAAAACTCGGCGATGTAAGTGATTTCTCGGTGTGACGCTAAATGGTTCGGCGATCACGACTAATGTCGCCGAATGGGGAAGAACTGGACGGTTTTTGAAGCCAAAGGTTTAAATTCTGAAAACTCTTTCACTTTTATGCGTTCTCATTTTTCTAACCTCACACCTGCACATTATTTCCTATATTTTTGCATTCTCTAAGTGTGTTAGTTCTCGATTTGTGCTTGAAACTTGGATTACATTGCTGCCTAGCGATTCAAATTCTCGCTTAATCAGCATTTAAGGTTGTTTTTCCGATCACCTAGTTATTTTTTATGCTTTGAACTCTTATGCAAGTGATCTGATTATATTGTCGTATGTTGAGCCTCTCTGATAGGATTAAAATTGTTTGAATGCCTATTTTTAATTTGAAAACATTCCCCATATTGCTCTAAATATTGAAATTCCGTAATTTGGTGCATTGGATTATGTTAAATCTTGTGGGGTTGTGCTCGTCTGATATGGGTCCTGTTAGAATTTGAGCAGCATATTGTTTGATTTTGTTTTCGGAGGTCACTGGGTTGAGTTCGAGAAGTTGGGTTGAAACTAAGCACGTTAGGTCATTTGGCGAGCTGGGTCGAGCTCGCTGAACCACTCGGCGGTTCTCCTAATGTCCCTATTACGCCTTTAAATTCATGTTATACCTATTGTTTGACTTTGTAACTTTCGGTGAGAAGCCTGGGTCGCCGAAGCAATTTGGCGACTCGCTGACCGTTTCGACAAGTCTGCCTGCAACTGATTGTCAATGTTTTTGTTCGAATATTTTCTAAATTTGCCTCGAAGCTTTGCAGACATGGCTAGATTGAAAGTTGCTGGGAAAATCGTGCCACCCCGAAAGATTAGAGCACTGAATTTTAAAATGGATGAAGAGAGGTTGAATCTTCCAAAGAAGGGCAAGCAATAACACCCATCTAGAGATAAAAGCAAGGGCAAGAGGCCTACTCCCCAAGACACCTCTGTTCCTTCATTGGACTGGGGACTTTTCTCAGTTGTACGGAGATTTTTGGTAGATACACCCGTGGAAGTCCCTGATTAGTTTGGTGCTATTGTTTCTCTCACGATGACTACGGGCACTGATGCCCAAATCCAGACCGATGCACCGGACACAGATGGAGCAAATGAGTAGACATGATCCCCTCTTTACCACCCTCTCTGTCTTTCATTATTTTAAATTTTTGGATAGTATTGAATTGTTTGCATTTGAGGACAAATACTTTGTTTGTGGTGGGGTGAGGCTGACCTTTCTTTTGTGATTGATGTTTTTTTTATATATTTGGGCTTGGTGCTATATTTGTTATACATTGCTTTTTGTGGATGTTTGAACTTGTGGCTCCTTTTGCTTTAATTACAATTGATTTTTGACCCTTTCGAAATATTTTTGCCACCTCTTGTATGTACTTGAATGTGGCTGTTCTTTAGCAAATTTGACTCTCGATTTTGATCAATATCGATGACTCAAATAGTGCTCATAATCGAACGAACATGAATGTGTGGCTACGATGAGACCAATTGAACTTGCATAGACAATATGTCAACTCTTTGCATCTCGTTGTGACTAGCCAATTATCGAATTGAGTCTCTTGTGATGAACGTTGCACACTAGCAAAAGTGTGAAGTCTTGTTTGACTTTGGTGTCAATGCCTTGTATGATGAGCTTACTGTGAACCACGCATGATAACACCTAGAATTTGTCCTGTTGGTCCAGTCGACTAAGTAAGGCTATCTCTTGATATGATCTTAGGCTACTTCGAAGAGTGAGAGCCAATTTGACATATACCTCTTTTGTGGCCTACCTTGTGAGTGTGTGAACTTCTTTTGAACACCCCTTGAGTCTTTACCTTTCTTTGGAAGAAACTTGATGAAAACATGACCTCTCTTAATCCACTACCTATAATCCTCTTGATTTGCGGTTGATTGAATAGATGTGGTAAAAAGATAAAGCAAGTCAAGAAGTGTTAGAAAAGTCCCTCTAACCCATGGTGCTGAGAAAAATGGAACCCCTCCATAAAAAATAAAAAAAGTAGAGAAAAGAGAAGAATAAAAAAGAAAAAGTCATGGAATAAAGTTATGAAAATACAAAAGAAATGGGGTTTCCGAACAATCCATGAAAAGTGAATAATGGGATGACTTATGAGCACTAAAGAAAAAATGATGAAAGAAGAGGAAAGGGAGTGTTGTGAGCACCACATTTCATGAGGATGAAAGTCACTGAGCCTAAATGACTCTACGTTTGCACTCAGCCCCATTACAAGCCTTGAAAAGACCTTTTTGATCTTGAGTGAGCTGAAGCAATTGCCAATTGGAAAATACGAGCAAACCTATGGGTGAAATCATGCATAGTGTTCTTCTTTGTGAGTGTGAGCGTTGCATTTGATTCCAGAGCTTTAAATTATTGAACCATTTTGTGTGAATATGGAATCATTCTTTGTGTAAGGGCATTTGAATACCTTAGTTGAGCTTGAACTTGCATTTGAAGCAAGTTATGTGAGCTTGAGAATCTTTGGTAATGGTGTGTCACAATTTGAGTCTTTGAGTACACAATTGATCCTTGCATGAGTGAGATGAGTCTTGTGTAGCACTATTTGAGACATCCCTTTTGAACTGCCGAACTTGAGTTTTACTTGAGGACAAACAAAAGTTTAAGTTGGGGGTGTTGATGAGTCCACGATTTAGCCTCATTTAGGGCTTTATTTTGATAGATTTAGTGTCCTCAAATGCATATTTTGTCTCAATAACTGATGTAAATCCTTTAGTTTCAAGTATTTGGAGTTTGAGGCAAAGCCATGGACACTACTTGGTGATACGCTCAGATTATATCTTCCTAAAGAAGCGTAAGCGATCGTTATCAAGTAAAGAACCCAACTTGGAGGTTGGGGTCGATCCCACGAGGATTATGGTCTAGACTTAAGGTCAGCTTACGATTATATTTGTTTAGTCAACGTATTTCCGAGACAAATAATTAAAGGGGGGGGGGGGGGGATTCTGAAAGTAATGTGAACAATTAGTAAGCAAGATTCAAACTTTTGTTGTTATTAAGATGAGAGAGAAACTAGGGTGTACATGTTCCCCATAAGCTCATAACGCGGTAATCCTAGTAATAGTAATCCTTTCGTAGTGTATTACATGTAAAGTGATAAGTTAGGTATCTCTAATTCCTTGGTCCGACAACTAGAGAATTTCACCCCGCACCTTGGTCTGGCTACGTGTGTATAATTTACTCACCCTTACCTTTACCTCATATTAGACATCACATCGATGTATGGCATAGTTTTCACCCTCTCACCAATCGACATTAAACTACTAGATAGTATCACACTATATCTATGTTGATAATTATTTTCTTATTAACTACCTCCTTGGTCCGGCAAGTAGAAACAAGACAAGTTCTAACGCATGCACCTGTTAAAAGGACTTCTAAACGAAAGAATTATCAATGCATGCAATAACACTATTCGAGAATTACTTAATTACTATTCATACGTTGTTATTCGCTCATGGTTCCCACCACAACCCTAGTTGTGGATTTAGTTACCCATAGTAGCAAGAACACAATTCATATTTTTAGATGAAGAAATCATGAACTTACGTAATGAGAAGAATAAAGCCAGAATCTCAACTTGAATTTCTAAGTCAAAATCTTCAAAAGGAACTTAGGAAATCAAGAATTGCTAAAATTGCAAGTTAATCTCCAAAGCCAGAAACTAGAACTCAAATAATAAAGCCTAACCCCCAAAAACGAAGTTTACATACCCTATATAAAGGAAAACAAGTCCCAACTAAAAAGGAAACGAAATAAGGAAATAAAGTTTCAGGACGCGGTTTTGATCTACGACACTGACCTACGGACCGTGGACTGACCTACGGTCCGTAGGTCCCTTCCGTGACTCAGGACTTAAGCATTATTTTCAACTTCAAAATCTCCACTTCTCAGCTTCAATCGACGGACCAACAGTACAGATTGTGGATCGATCCACGGTCCATGGGTGGGTCCTCTTCCGTAGCTCCATACTTAGAATCTTCAAAATCAGGTACTGAACCCCCTCTTTGAAGCATTTAACGGACTTGCAGGAAGGCCCGTAGGTCGACCTACGGTCCGTCGTTTGAGTTCGTGGTTCCACACTTGGTCATGAATTCCCTAATTTCTTCTTCATGCATTGCCTGCCCATCTACGCTCACAACCTACGTAACATGAATGGACCTACGATCCGTCAATCACTTCCATAGATGCCCTTTTCTGCACAATTCTTCAGCTGTGTCGCATACTTCCACGTCCGAAGTTATTTCCTGCAAACATGATAAAAATACATTAATACCAATACAAAATGGCCCTAGACACACACAACTCTTAAGTGAAATGTATTAAAAATATTGTAAACTCACGGTAAATCACTTGGCAAAAAGGAACAAAGCGACTGAAACAAGGAAGAAAACACGGCCTGAAGATCGCCTAATCCGTTAGGTGAATAGCCGAAAGGCCTCAAATCTCGCCTAATGTTCCAGTGCGCTGAGCCCTGAAGGAAAATATCAAGTCTACGAGGAAAGGGAGAAGTCGGCGCATCGCCGAGCATTTCTGCGAAGCAGTTCCCTGTCGCCCAACGAATCAAAATGCGATGATGCTGAAGGCAAAAGCTGAAAGGCGATGAACCAGACCAAAGGGCGGATCGCCGAGTGCATCAGCGATCCCGACAAACTACGCCGAGTGGTCCTTGGCAGCACAAATTTTCAAAAACTATAAATACCTATTTAATTCTGTAACTTAGTATCAATCAAGTTGTAGAGAATTACTCAGACTTAGAATATTTTCAGTTTTTAGTTCTTCGAGTTTTTGGGAGACATTGCTCTTGAGCTTGAAGGTTTTGAAGGTTTTCAACTCCAAGTAATTGGAAGTGGGTATCCAAGAATCTTCATCCTAGATGTGTTTAAAGACATTTTCTATCGTACCCACTTGATGGAAACACTTGTTGGTATTGATTTCTATCTTTTTTTCATGTCTAGCTAAAACCCCAATTCTTGGGGTGTTATTTTATGAATATCGGTTAAATTTCCTATTGGATATTGCTTATTGTTAGTCTATTTGCTGTTTAAATGTGATTTCATTTAGTAGTTGTGTTTGAACTTAATGGGATTGTAGTTGCAAATACGATTTCATCTTAGTGTTTTTGGCTTGCTCGAGAGGAGGTTTTAAAACTAAGACTACTAAATCGATAGCCGGTGGTTATTGGGTCGTTGTGGGTTCAGCTCGAGAGAGTGAATCCTAGACCTTCTCCCACACATTCAGCTCGAGAGAATGAATGGGATAAGGTGGAGGCTGATCTTAAATGTTGCAACTCGGCGTTCGAGAGAAACCGAGTTGATTCGGGGTAAGTTGATCGAGAGAGAATTTACCCCCACTAAAGTCTAGCCTAGTTACAAATATTCGGTGATTTAGTATAATAGTATTTACCCAATAGTATATTTTATCCCATATTCCTATCACATCCCAAGAATCCCATCTCCCTATCTCACATCTTTATATATTTGTTGTTTTGTTCATTAGTTGAATACAAAACCCCCCATTGATAATTGACATTCGTGTCACTTTTTTTTATTTAGTATGCTTTTATTCGTTAATGTTTATAGCTATGGTTGATTAGAACATAATTTTACTTTTCTATTAATTCTTGCGACCGCTCCCTTGGGACTCGACCCCAACCCATTCGGTTGGGTTATATTACTACACACGATCGTTGACACTTGAATTGGAAGTTGTGTCTTTGATTACGTCAAACATCATCCCTCTCATGTTGCCAATCTTTTGATCACGACGCTCATTTCAAATTCAAGCTTAATGTTTATTATACACCCTAATATCAATATGATTGCTCGCTTACCATACTAACTTATAACTACTAGATAAAAATTAAGAAACACTCGCCCACTAAAACCTTATGACAAGTAGTCAATCTTTATCCCTTAGTCTTCATACTTACAATTTACTGTCACACTTCCTTTCACAACTTAAGTACTATTTACCCATTCACTATAAATCATCGCCTAATTAGTTCTATAATCCTCAAAATATCATGGGGTTCCCCCCTTCAAAATCATAAGCCTATCTTAGATCTATCACCTCATGAATACTCGCCTCTTTTATTTAAAACATACACTTGGTCTTCACTAACACAATGTTACATTGACAGAAACTCCCTTCTAGTTAAAGTATACTTTAACTTATCTTGACTAGTTACTCTTACTTAATCTTCTATCATGAAATCCACATAAGATTACTACTCCATAGACTACACATAAGGGAAAAACTCATCATTAATAACTTCCTGGGTGCATGACTACAATAACATAGTTTCCCTCATCGCTATCTCCCTTTCTTAGATTACTGAATCTCTGCATGCATTCTTTTAACTTTGAGCACTTTAACTACTACTGATTATATCATTATAACTCATACTATCTTTTCGGGAGAAAATAATACACAAGATCTAAAACACACTTCCTCATAAGGGTCTCAATTGGAACAAGGCTTAGAGAAGAGAGTACATTTCACTTTTAGCTTGTACGCACAATTCATATGAATAGGAGTACATTATTTCAAACTCAACACTTAAACTCACTCACGGGCTTCTCTCAAGCCCCTTTGCAGTCTCATGAATTTCTTAAGATTTTTGCTGAGAGTAACTTATGATAAGGATCTGGCTTTGCTTTTCAACTACCTTGAGTACGAGGGGTAGTCGAATGGATATGAGAAATGCACGAGTTAGAATAAATTCCTTATGACAAAGTTCTATTGCACGATTTAGAGTATGAAAGAAGGGAATTTTTCTTAAATGTCTGTAGTCCCTCATTTATAGAAGTGGGCCCCTCACAACCATAAATAAGATCCTACTGACACGGCTTTATAGAAACCCTAGGACACTTGAACTCTGTTCTCTGATACCAAGTTTGTCATGACCCGAGCCTACACCCTAGATGTGGCCGACACTCGAGAACCATTGATGGCCCTCAAGCGAACCCTCATAATGGATGACTACAAGAGGATGACTAACTCAAGCATATATAACCATCAAATTGAAAGAAATATTTAAAAACAGTTTACTAAATCTCAAAACTAAACTGAATATACTCAGTATGAAACATAAGTTTTAAATAAAACATTTGAAACTGAAAGACTCTCCAAACCTGTCTATCTATGAAGCTTCTACTATACAAAGATAAGTGTCATGACAAGACCCACGACTCCTCAAAAGAACTACTAGTAAAAACTCATAAAATGGAGTACTCTGAAAGCAAGGAGGTCTCACTCATAAGTGATACGCTCAAATTACACCTCTCTTAAAGAAGTATAAGCGATCGTTATCAAGTAAAGAACCCAACTTGTAGGTTGGGGTCGATCCCACGAGGAATACGGTTCAGACTTAAACTTAACACACAATTATCTCCGTTTAGTCAAACTACTTCCAAGTAAAGTAAACAGGGGGTTTTGTTACTAAAGTAACAGATTGTTTATTAAGTAAAAAGTAAACAAGATTCACAACTTGATTTATCAATATAAGATGGAAACTAGGGTATATGTGTTCCCCACAAGCTCTTAATGCATTAATCCTAATAATAATAGTAATCATATCCTAGTGTTTGACATGCAAGGTTGGTAAGTTAGGTATCCCCTAAGTGATTGGTCCTCCAAATAGTGAATTTCACCACACAACTTGGTCCGTCTATGGGTGTATGCTTTACTAACCCTTACCCTTACCCCAAATTAGTCATCATATCAATTTAGTTTAGTTTTCACCCTCACTTCAATTGAAATCAGCCTATTAGATAGCATCTTTAACTAAATCTCTATTGTTTAATCCTTTTCTCATTCATTACCCCCTTAGTAAGGCAAGTATGAACAAGGTGAGTTCTAACGTTTACAACTGTTAAAAGGACTTCTAAACTAAAGGATTAACAATACATACATAAACACTATTCAAGAATTACTTAATTATTATTCATACTTTGCTAATTGCTCATGGTTCTCACAACCCTAGTTGTGGATTTAGTTACCCATGTTTGAGAGTTCAAAATTCATAAATAAGTTGAAAGAATTCATGAACTTACATTTAGAATAGATAAAACCTGAAATCTTGAATTGAAATTCAAAGTGAAATTGTATAAAACGATTTCCAAAAATTAAATTGCCAAGTGTTTGTAAAATAATTCCCAAAAGACCAAGAACTAAAACCTTAAAATAATGTCTAAACCCCCAAAAAAGGAATTTACAACTAATATTTGTAGGAAACAAATCCTAAACCAACTAGGAAACAAAATAAGGAAATATGACCTACGGTCCGTGGTCACCCTCCGTGGTTCAAGACTTGAGCAATAATTCAGGTCCTTCACACGACGACTCCACCTACGGTCTGTGGACTGGACTATGGTCCATCACTTGCCTCTGTGGTTCAAGTACTAGAACTTCAACTTTCTGATCGCCAACAACGGATGTGCAGGACGGCCCATAGGTCCACCTACAGTATATCGATGTTTCCATGGTTCCGCACTTGGTCAGACTTCCTTGAACCTTCATCTACGCTGCAACACCTACAACTCATCACTGGACCTACGATCCGTGGTTGGCTCTATCACTGGCCACTTCTGCAATTTTCAGCTCTTATCTCCATCAATCGCATCCAAACTTATTTCCTACAAGAATAACATAAAACCATTATTTCCAACAACAAAATAGCCCAAGACATACACAAACTCTAAGTGAAACGTATCAAAAATACCGTAAACTCACGGTATATCAATAAGCACACGAGCAGATGAAATAATCTCAACATATTATTGTTGAGGATCCTAAGAACATGTATCTACATCATTAAAATATGCAGGTCGAATGACAACATTACATTGAATGTACGAGTATGTAATATAGTTGAATAACAAATAACTGAAAGAAATAACTACAATAGATAACAATGTACTCAAGTTGAATGTAAATAAATGAATGAGTTAAATCATTCAAAACTTTACAAAATACTTTCTCATCTCTGAACTCAACATAATAAGTGATGTATAAAAATACAGTTTAACTATATTGGGAGCTTCTCAAACTGACAACCATTGCTATGAGCTAAGTGATGATACAACATCTCGCCCACGCTGCCAAAATTTTCCTATACCTTGCCAGGGTATAGAATACCTCAACTAAGTGGATCCACTAAGCTCTGCCCGAAGGCACTTAGGATTCATCTAAAAAGTATGATCTTGTACCCATGTTTACATGGTTTATGAGAAATGTGAGTTGTTTGAAGTCATTCTCATATCGGTGCTCAATACTACTCCCAATAATATATACTCATGCTCAATGTTTAAAAAAATACTCTTCCTCTGGTTTGAGATAATTGCTCAAACTATCCTCTTAAAAGAGGTAACCGCTCTTCAAATATCTTTGAACTCATAACTTATTTAGAAATCAAAGTTTCTCTTTTATCAATGTAAAAACTGATAAATTTTGGAATACTTAGTTCCCTTATACTCTTACTCATTCATATTTAAAAAATCTTTCTCAAATTATATCAAAATCATATTGTAATATAATCATTGATGACTCGAGAATTCATATTGCATAAACATTGATGGCATAACTAGATATCATACTACTTAAATATTGATGGCATACTAGATTGTCATACTAATCATGTTTTAGAAACTCTTTCTCAAGACTCATCTTTATTTCCTCAAAAACTCAGTTTAAAACTCAAGTGTTGACTTCAAAAGGTTTCTCAAGATTTATAACTCAATTCATAGGGTTCATGTAGAAATATGGAAATGAACGACTTAACTCAGGAATCTTAATAGCAATATGGAAACTCAGTACTCAAAACTCAATGATACTACTCCACTAAAAAATACTCAATTCATAGGGTTCATTCTAAAATATAGATATGAACAAATCAACACAAGAATATTAACGCATAACATATATCAATTCAATAATTAGGAATAAAATTTCAAAAAGAAACAGGAACTTGAGAACTCAAAATCAACTCATCTCAAGAATACTCAAATCTAGGGGTAGAATTCTAGATTTCTCTTTTTTTGATGTGAAAGTAGATGTAGGGAGTGAGGACGAACTAGTCCAACACTATGATAGCCTTAAATACCTGGAAGAACAAGGTTCTTGAACAATCTTAAAAAAGAACTTGGTAAGAAGCCTTGAAACCCTAGCTTGAAGGATAACAATCAAGAAAACCTCTCTTGAGATTCTTGAATTACTTTCTTGAAATATCTATAGCCAATATTATGATTTTCATTAGTGATTTATAATTATATGGAGGAATTTGAGTTGGAAATAATGGAATTCCTGGAGAAAGACTTACCTGGAAGAAGAATCTTGAATGGAGTCTTCTACTTTGATTTTTCCTTAGGGTTTTGCCTTAGGGTTTGAGAGAGAAGAGAATGATGAATTAAGAAATGAAAATCTAATTATTTTGGGTCATTAATTAGTCGAGAAATTTTATAGGGTTTTCTTATACGTAAAAAGACAAAAACGACCCTTTTTAATGTTTTCTCGTCGGCTAATTCATCACATCACTGTATCAGGTTACTAAAATGGTCATAAATTTTTAGTCAAACCTCAGATTGTTGCGACATTGGTGGCGTTGGAAAGAAGATTCAAATACCTTTAATTTGATAGGTTATGGGCCACGTAACTCTTTATATTCTCAAAGATATGGTCGTTTGAAGTAGACACAAGTAGAATCTTACATCAAAACTTAATCGATAAGGAAACTTTCAACTCTACTTTGGGCTCGGAGTTTCTAGTGACCTTAATTGATATCCAAAATTATTTCCACACTAAAGAATTTACCTTTACACATATGGGTAATTTAAGAATCACCTGATATGACCGTACAAGTAAATGAAAAATGGTTCGAATCTTAACTTAGAAATTTTCGGGGTGTTACACATGTTGTCCCATGTTTAAATTTTAGTGGACAAAAATATTAGGTGATTTTTTCCCATCTATCTAAGTTTAGATTGACAAAGTTACCTAATATCAGTTGGGGGTAGAAAATAACACGTATCTAGTGAAATTGATCGAGATACATGAAAATCTCTCTCTCTCTCTCTCTCAAATCCAAAACATTGAAGGAAAAAATCCTTGACATAAAGCTTCACTGGAAGCAACAGAAGAAACAAGGAAGCTTGCTTGCAAGTTTCTAGACCAAAAACATTCAGTACCAGAAGATGGATCTGAATAAAGTCTCAGTGGAGGACAAACAACTGTAAAAGCAACAATGTAGACCGTCAGACAAAGACAAAACAAAAGACGTAAGCACTTACATCATGAAGAAAGAAGCAAAAGGGAAAGGGAATATTATCTCTTCCATTGCAAATATGCAAAATGAGTGATATTCAAGAATACACTTGTGAATTCGAAGATTATTACTATAAAATATTTGACAACAGTAAAGAAATGCTGTCATATCTTGAAAAATATTATCAAAAATTACTAGGCTTTTGGGCCAATACTTCAGAGAAGAATATGAAAAAGAAAACATAGAAGGAGATACTCTTGGACAAAGAATATCTTTCTTAAACAATAGACTTGGACAACTATGTATGGCTCATAACATAAAAAGAAAAGCACGCAAAACTCTGTATTTCATAATTATTATCTTTAAAAACAAATTATATTCATATTTTTATTATATACATAGAATTAAAAATACTTAGTACCTATAGGGAATTAAAACATCATGATTATCATATGTATTACATTGCGTGCTTATTAGCATAATATGAAACATATTCAATACCACCTACACTTGGTAAGACAAAGAGCATGGAAACATCGCATAGCTCTATACAACCTAGATAAATCTATACAGACTTTAGAAAAGGCTTATTTATCTGTAAGCCTAAGATCTATAAAATTGATCGTAGCTATCCATGAGGTAAAAATGATCAGAATACAAGAGTATTTTGAATATAAAAATGCAAAAGGTATTTTAAAAAGGAATCTCCTTTATATAGCATAATGCATACAAATTCCGCAACCATGTATCATAAGATACATTATTGTATCCTGCGATACATCACAACCCCCCTTTCATTAGAATATGGAAGAAATTCTATAAAGAAAAGTATATCCAATAGATATTCTAAAAGGATTCTTGAGGTTTCTAACATTACTAGAATTTCAGGAAGAATCTTTAACGGACTTGAATGGAAAAACAAGAAATCTTGTTACAAACAGGTGCCACGGCAAACCATGTCAAAGGTGTTATATTGGATGGACTACCAATATATGAAGGTACCCCATATATCTATAAAACCTTTGAAGGAAATAACTTTAGTTGTACAAATATGGTAGATTTACCAATATAGTTAGATACAATAAGAATAACAGTTCCTTGTTATATTACAAATCATGAAAGTGATCACAACATAATTTTAGGAAATTTGTTCCTTAATAGTCTAAATGACTAAAGCATAGGGAAAAATGGAGTAGAAATGAGTTACAAAAATGAAACTTGTTTCATACCAAAAATCTAAAATACCCAAAGAAACATCTTTTTAGGTATCGGTCTTCATAGAAATAACTTTCTATGATACAAAATTGACAACCTATTGTCAAATTATTAATGGATCCGAAGCCAGTTTAGCAAAATCTTTTTTACTAAAAGACTGGGATATCAATAAAAGCAACATATCAATGATTGGTATTACAGGTGTCAAAGAACGACTATCACAGTCAAAAGAAAAAGTGGAAATAATTTTAGGATATAAAATTGTTCCTATAAATAAAGTATTTGCCTATGATAAATTGGAAACTGATTTGTTGTTAGGAAATGATTTTCTCCAACAATTCCAAGATTATCATAAGACAATATCTATGATAAGTCTAAAAAACCCTTGCGGACATTTTATCAAAGTCTCAAGAAAACAAAATCCATATATTCTCGAAAAAGAAAAAGGAAATTATAAGAGAAGATATTTAGAAAATCTAAAGAAAATCTCTTGTAAATGCATCGATCTAGAGAAAATTAAGGAAAATCTACAAAGATCTTATGGTGAAAATCCCTTAGAAAAATGGGGAAAAGTCAAGAAAGAGCAACTTTAATACTAAAAGACCCACCCCAGTATCCTCATTAGAGTAAAGCCTATGCCCTATAACGAAGATGATAAAATTGAGTTTAGAACTCAACTCAAAGAATTAATCAACCTAAAACTTATTAGGATGAGTAAAAGCCCTCATAGCAGTCCAGTGTTTATGGTAAGAAATCATGCTGAGATAAAGGAGGAAAAGCTCGAATGGTCATAAAGAGCTAAATAAAAATTGTATATTTGATGGATACTTTATCCCAAATAAAAACAATCTTATAAACCTTGCCAAAGGAAAAACTTATTTTTCAAAGTTCGACTGTAAAAGTGGATTTTGGCAAATAAAATTAGCAGAATAATCTATCCCACTAACAACGTTTAGTATGCCTAATGGACACTACGAATGGTTAGTTATGCCTTCCGGATTAAAAAATGCCCCTCAAATCTTTCAAAGAAAGATGGACAAAATATTTTCCGAAAAGGAATTTTTAATCGTCTACATAGATGATATACTAATATGTTCTAACACATATCAAGAACATTTAACACATCTGAAAGAATTTTCAGAAATATATTTGAAAAATGGAATCATTCTAAGCCAGAAAAAGGCAGAAGTAAACAAAAATGAAATAGAATTCTTAGGAATGATTATTTCAAAAAATGGAATCGAATTACAGTCTCACATCTCAATTTTTTTTATAGAATTTCCTGATAAATTGACAATCAAACAGGAAATACAGCGATGTTTAGGATGTCTTAATTATGTAGGAGAATTTATTCTAGATCTAGCAAAGAAAAGGAATATCTTGCAAAAATTAATAAGAAAATCCAACAGACTTGGATGGACTGAAGAGCACACTCAGTGCATCAAAAAATTAAAAGAAGAATGCTCTAAGTTACCAAAACTTAGATTGCCAGAGGAAAATGATAATCTAGTATTACAAACAGATGCTTCAGATTATCATTGGGGAGCATTATTGCAAACTGACTTGAGTGAAATTTGTAGGTACACAAGTGGTACTTTTAATGAAGCAGAAACGAAATATTTCACTAATGAAAAGGAATTATTAGCTATTGTTAGAGGAATTAGGAAATTTTTGACTTTTCTATTACCAAAACAATTTGTTATTAGAACTGATAACACGCAGGTATCAGGATTAATCTCAAACAAACTTCCATCAGAACTGCAATACAGAAGATTGCATAGGTGGCAGGTTTTTTTTATCATTTTATACTTTTAAAATAGAACATATTAAAGGAATTGATAACTCTCTTGCAGATTTTCTCTTAAGAAACGTCCAATATGGACAATCGAACACAAATTCTGATCAACAGAGTGTTTGAAAAAATGCAACTTGTGGAAAAGTTCATTGATGACAAAAGCCACAAATTATTTACCATCAGAGATGAATCTTTCTTGCTTGTCCGAACAAGTAAGAAAGATGCAATATGAAATCAATCAACTCAGCGATGATCAAGTTGAAAACATGAACAAATTTCTATTGTTATGTGAACATTTGGACGCATGTCCAAAAAGGAATTCAAATCCTGAAGGGAATATTACTCCCAACAAAGTGGCAGGAGATGTCCCACTAGCACCTAGTGCCATAAACATTTAATCGGTAAGCATGGATATGCTGAAACTGGAGTCGAAAGACAAAGGTAAAATCCAAGCAAATAAAAATGATGCCAATCCTTCGAAAGAAGAAAAGAGCACATCTTCAACAAAAGTTGAAAAAATTATCTCTGGGAAATCAGAAGGAAGTACTAACAAAGTTCCATCTGGAACAAAAGTTTTTTCATCTTTTCAGGTTGGAAAAAAAAATCCAAAAGAAGAAGAATATCTTGCATTTATGAGATATATTTACAATCTCCCTAAAGAAAGCGGAGAAACATTCGGAGTCTTAGGAACAACCAGTTTGTTTCCAAGAATTTATATATTTCCGAACGGATCACCGGGCTTTATGGCTTAATTATTTGAATTTGGTTACTTAGACCGAGTCTATGCTAAAACAGATCTACAGGAGATATCCAAACTACTAGAACAACTGAAGAACTTAGTAAAAAATTATGCACAAGGTGAAGGAGTTTATTGCAGATTCTTTAGTATCTCCATGGAAAGCAAAGACTTGCAATTATATTTTCCAACAATTAACTATATCACGGTGGAAAAATTAAAAGATTTTAATATCAAAGCAACAAGTGTTGATAAAAAACTCCCACACCTAAACAAAAAATGGATTCAAACTAAAAGAGCTTTGGGAATTAAAGCACTATATTTTATTCTCAAACGTTTTTACAATGAAGATTACAAAGTCTTGGACCATGATCATGATTGGGTCTTAATGACTAAAGGAAAATCCAAATCCAAAACATTGAAGGAAAAAATCCTTGACATAGAGCTTCACAGACTGGAAGCAACAGAAGAAACATGGAAGCTTGCTTGCAAGTTTCTAGACCACAAACATTCAGTACCAGAAGATAGATCTGAATAAAGTCTCAGTGGAGGACAAAGAACTGTAAAAGCAACAATGTAGACCGTCAGACAAAGACAAAACAAAAGACGTAAGCACTTACGTCATGAAGAAAGAGGCAAAAGGGAAAGGGAATCTTATCTCTTCCTTATCTCTTCTCAACACTTTATCTCTTCGGTCAAAAAGGGATGTCAAATCTGGTCGGCCATCAGCATCTTTACAACGATGATTGAAGGACGAGAGAAGAATTATCAAAGTTTTGAGGGAAGTCCCTACAAAACAAAAATTTAGTAATTAGTCCCTCCTTACATCTATAAAAGGAGATAGAAATCACACTTAAAAGGCATACTACATTTTCCTAAGAACACCCTTTAGAGAAAAATGTTAGGTACCTTGATAAGTGAGTAGAAACTTTTCCCGTCAGGGAAAAGTATTTTTATGTTCTAAGTATTATGTAAAAATATGTATGGTTTGTGTGTGAAGATAATATTATGAAATAAACAGTTTGGTTTGTATACCTCTCTTCTCTAAATTCCAAGAATAGTCTTAAGTGAAGATATAGATCTTCAGCCTAAAGGAGGAACAGTAGGAAAGTAGCCGGTAGACTTAGGTCATGGAGGCGAAAAACTGTTCATAGCCTGAAAGGAGAACTGTTGTGGCAGTGATAAAAACTATTCAAAGAAGGAACAGAAGAAAGGTATGAACGCAAAACTCTGTATTTCATAATTATTATCTTTAAAAACAAATTATATTCATATTTTTATTATATACATAGAATTAAAAATACTTAGTACCTATAGGGAATTAAAACATGATTATCATATGTACTACACTGCGTGCTTATTAGCATAATATGAAACATATTCAATACCACCTACACTTGGTAAGACAAAGAACATGGAAACATCACATAGCTCTATACAACCTAGGTAAATCTATACAGAATTTAGAAAAGGCTTTTTTATCTGTAAGCCTAAGATCTATAAAATTGATCGTAGCTATCCATGAGGTAAAAATGATCAGAATACAAGAGTATTTTGAATATAAAATGCAAAAGGTATTTCAAAAAGGAATCTCCTTTATACATCATAATGCATACAAATTTCGCAACCATGTATCATAAGATACATTATTGTATCCTGCGATACATCACAACTTTCTCCGCTTTCTTCAGGGAGATTGTAAATATATCTCGTAAATGCAAGATAAAGCACTATATTTTGTTCTCAAACATTTGTACAATGAAGATTACAAAATCTAAAGAAAATCTCTTGTAAATGCCTCAATCTAGAGCAAATTAAGGAAAATCTACAAAGATCTTATGGTGAAAATCCCTTAGAAAATGGGGAAAATATCGAACTTTTAATTTTTGATCTGAAAGATCAAGGTCTTCTAATGCATAAACTAATTCATCTAGTTCATTCATATTTTTGTTCAAAGTTTTCACCTATTTTGATTTGTTCCAAATTATTTTCTTCTAGAGTTTCTTTACTAGATTGTTCGAGTTCTTGATTTTTTTGTTTTTAAAAAAATTCTTGAATGAGTTTTTCATCAAGGCTACCCTTTTGATATGAACTTTTGCTTGAGAATTTTTCTGCTAAGAGTTCATTTATGTATTTTTAACTTACTTTTTTGTCAATCCTTTCTGTTTTTTCTATTAAATTGGTAATTTTTCCAGGAAGATTTATATATATATATATATTAGAATTGAATTACAATTTTTCTCTTGCAATAAATCAAAATGAAATAAAATATCTACTTAAATATTAAACACCAATATTTTAAATAATATTTAAATCACATATGGTTAAACTTCCAAAAACGTAACAGAAAACTTTCTATATACCACCGTAAATATTACAATAATAATCATGAATATCATTTCTGAGGAATAATTTCCTTATTATTAATGATCTAGGTTCTAATGTTTTTTTCTTAATTAAAAATTAAGAACACTTGCAAATTGCAATAGATGCCTCTTCAAATGCAAAGAACGTTAGAGCATATGAAGATATAGACATAATATCGATATTTAACTGGGGAGTATAATTAAAAGGTAGAGTTCATATAAAAACATTAATTAATACAAGATTTATCATATTTAGAAATAATTTTCAACATGAGAAAACCTGTATAAATTTTTTATAATAATAATAGAGGTCAAACATGCAACTGCAACGCACGTTCTCAAATATCCTTTTATCACCACTTCATATCCAACTATAAATTGAAGTCCTATATTTACTGATAGGAGAGACAAGGGACACACTTTAATTAGTCTTGAAAAATAAGTAACAATATAAGATCTCTCCTAGATTGAAAAGTATTGTTCTTTATAATTCATCTCTATTGTTGCTTTTATATTGAACTGAGTTGAGTATTTCTGAGTTTGAGTATCTTTGGATATCTTTGAGTATCCTTGAGTTGAGTTGACTAGAGTAGAGTTGAGCTGAGGTGAGTATGTTCTTCCTTTTTATCAGTTCAAGCTTATTTTTGTGCTTTAGAGTTCCCCTGACATGCTTGTACATTCCATGTACTGACGCCATTTGGCCTTCATCTTTTATGATGCAGATACAGGAGTTCAGGGTCATCAACAGGTGCACAATTGATACCACTTGCAGTTCCAGAGTTGCTTCAGTGAGCTTCATTGCTTCCGGAGGATTCCCATTTACTTTTCAGTTTTGTTAAGATGTCGTAGGTCTTGTCCCGACTTCTATCATAGTTGCTAGAGGCTTCATAGATAGACAGTAGTAGTTGAGGAGTCCTTTCATTTCCATTGTTTAATGTTTAAGCCTTGAGTTGCCTCTTTTGGCCAGTGAATGTTTTATTTAAAATATTATGAGTATCTATTTTGAGACATTGAGTTAAATCTTTACTTTTGAAGTTCATTTATGGTTGAGTAAGTCTTCTGCTGAGAGTATGAAGAGGGACATAGCAGACTTTGTGGCTAAGTGTCCTAACTGTCAACAGATGAAGGTAGAACATCAGAAACGAAGAGGTATGACTCAAGAGATTAACATTCCTACATGGAAGTGGGAAGTGATAAAAATGGACTTCATTATGGGCTTAGCTCGTAGTCCTATACAACATGACTCTGTTTGGGTGATAGTGGACAGAGTTACTAAGTCCGCTCACTTCTTGGCTGTCAAGACTACAGATTAAGTAGAGGACTACGCCAAACTCTACATCAATGAGATAGTCAGGTTACATGGGTTCCCTTGTCTATCATCTCACATACAGGTCCTCAGTTTACAACATGACTCTGTTTGGGTGATAGTGGACAGAGTTACATCTCACTACCCTTTCTATTCATTTTCTTCTTTTTCTGCAATCAACTCTATTCTTTCATACTCTTTTTACAGTTTTCCTTCATCATAGTCATCCTCAACTTATGTGTTTTTCATGATTTGAGGTGCACAATGTCGTTTTCGAGGACCAGGGCCAAGATTTCGGTAACTTCTGAAGTACCCACCCTCAACTTAGGTGAAACACCTAAGTTGAGGTGCACAATATCCAAGGAAGGACCAGGGCCAAAACAGATATTTAGGGCAGGTGAGTTGGGTGTATTGAAAGAAATGATATTCGTTAGGCTCAAACATTTGAATCAAAGGGACCATCTATCTCTTTTGGTTGGTTGCTTTTAGGCTTAAGTGGGCTCAATTTCAACAATGGCCTATGATTATTTCCCAATTTCCATTTTAGATCATCTTAGTAAGACTAATGAGGCAAGTTCTAGATTGGAACACACTATATGAATATGCAAAAACCCTCACACACACTGGCACAGTTTCACTATCAAATCATTAATGCACTAGGTTCAAGTTATAGCTTAAGTCATGTTTGTCAAATCGGTTCATACCATGTCATATCAAGATCCAACACATTCAACTTTATCAGGCTCACAGATATAGCTAATAAGCAAATTTGGAGGGGTATCAATTTCATGCTCTTATGTCATCATGCTTTCATTTTTGGCTACTTCTACATTGATACTATCCTAAACATGTCGGTTCAATAGAAATGTAAAACAGTCCCTTGGGGAAAAAGAACACAGGCAAGAAAACCCTAAGGTAGGATTCTTAGTTGGGCTACTCAGACTTTACCCTAACACTCACAATCCAATCACCCCACCCCTACAAAAATATGGTGCAATTGCCCTCAATGCACAAAAAATGTAAAACAAAGGGTGAGACAAACCTGTGGTGCATAAGCACCAAAGACCCATCAAGAAGCGAGTGGGTCCGATTTCTTGGACCCACTGGACCATCATGAGTGACGCCATCAGTAACACCCTCAACAGTAGTGGGAGCACTATCAGTTTTGTTCCTCGAATCGGATGCACCTCCAGCCATCTCATGTGCTCTCTGCTGCCGTAACTCCTCCTCAAATCGAGACTGTCATTGTGCCGCTTATAACTATTGTCGCTCTCTCCTCTTGGCCCATATGGACTCATTGATGTCACTAGTGGGCTCAGAAGAGCAGGTGCATTTTCTAGCTGCACGAGGAGGGTCAAGTGTCGGCATCTCATCTCCAAATAGTGCATTTAGCACCAAATCATATGTTTGTGCCTCATGTGTGGGCTCTGGGCAGCTGCAGTAGCATCAGTAAGAGCATCAACATCTGCTTGGAGTCTAGCCAACTCCGTTTGGAAAGTGAAGAGATCAACAGTAGGCCCATATTAGGGCCTCTCTATCACCCTAAGCTCGAAAGCGTCTATCCACCAATGTATTGTCTGAATCTTCTTCTCAATGTCTGCCTCCATCTGTACCTCTGACTCCTCTACAGACTTTTTCATCCATGGCCGCATATGCTGTAAAAGAGTCGCTATCTGAGCCTCAAGATTCTTGACTTGAGCCAGTGGTATCAAAGCAAATCCAGATGGGGTGGGAGCACGAGGTGTGCTCGCAGAACTGGAAGGAGGGGCATGCACATCGGGGTCTGTAGTAGCGGCAGGAAAAGTCTCATCATCAGTCTGCTCTACTCCAACCTGCTCGCCATCAACAGTAGTAGCATCACCCATGGGAGGTAGGTCAATATGTATACCTTTCCTCCCCTACAACAGCGCCAGAAATTGATACGCCCAAATTACACCTCCCGAAAGAAGTATAAGCAGTCGTTGTCAAATAAAGAACCTAACATTTAGGTTAGGGTCGATCCCATAATGAATATGGTTTAAACTTAGGCTAACTTACAAGTATCTACTTTTTGTCAATTTATTTCTATAAAATGGGGGGATGGATTTGTAAGTAAAATAACAGTTTATTGATTTGTAGTAACAAGTCACAAGTAACCACAATTTGCGATTTGAAATATCAATATGAGATGAAAACTAAGGTATATGTGTTCCCCACAAGTTTGAAACGCAGTAATCCCAATAATAGTAACTTTATCCTAGTGTTAACGTGCAAGGTTGGTAAGTTAGGTATCTCCTAAGTGATTGGTCCTCCAAATAGGGAATTTCACCATGCAACTTTGTCCGTCTATGGGTGTATGTGTTACTAACCCTTACCCTTAACCCCAGATTAGCCTTCGTAGTAAGTGGGTCAGGCTATTAGATAGAGGATTATCACGTCTAAATCTCGGTTGGTTAATCCCTTTCTCATTCGTTACCTCCTTGGTCTGGCAAGTAGGAATGAGGCGAGTTCTAACGTTGTGCACCGTAGACAGTATTCTAAACAAAAGGATCAACAATACATGCATAAACACTATTCAAAAATTACTTAATTATTGGTTTTACTTTGTTAATTACCCATGGTTCCCACAACCCTAGTTGTGTATTTAGCTATTCATTCTTGAGTTCACACAATTCATATTAGAGTTTGAAATAGAATTCATGAACTTACAATGGGAATAGATGAAATCTAAAATCTGAAATCTTGAATTGAAAATCAAAAGCAAATTGCATAAAACAAACTTCAAGAATTAAGATGCCAAAGAATTTGCACAATAATCCTCAAAGCTAAAGTAAAGTCTCCAAAAAGGTCTAACAATTCAAAAATGAAAAATACAACTTATATTTATAGACCCTAAGTCCTAAACAAAGTAGGAAAATAAAGCATAAGAAAATCTGGTCAGAGTAGTTTTGATCGACAATAGCAACCTACGGTTCGTGACTCCATCGACGACCTGTGGTTTGCTCCGTGTTTCAGCAATTGGCAAAATTCCTGTAATCTTTAAACGACGGTCATCACCTGTGGTCAGTAGGTCTATACACTATCTGTCTTGTCTCTCCGTTGTTCAAGTACTGGAACTCCTCTTCTCTGAATCAATCAACGGCCATTATCCACGGTCCATCAATCAGCCAACGGGGTGTCATTTGCATATGAGGTTCCACACTTTAGTCAGACTTCCTTGAACAAATCCACCTACGACTCTAACTACGACTCGTCAAGTGAATGACGACTCATGAGTGGGCTCGTTGGTTGCCAAAATCCTGTTGGTTCAGCTACATTTAACTTCAATTGCTTCAAACTGATTTCCTGCAAAATTAGACCAAACACCATCATATCTAATAATAAAAACTGCCTAAGACGCATGCAAACTTCAAGTATAACGTATCAAAAATACCGTAAACTCACGGTATATCATAGGAGACTAACTAATTCAAACACATATACATTTTGGGGCAACAAGTATATCAAAAATAAAAAAATTTGGTAAGGTAAAACTAAATTAATATTCCAAACACCGAGATTTACATGAAAACCCTCTTCGAAGGAAAAACCACCGTATCAAAGATTGGTTATAATCAACAAGAGATACAAAAACGTTTTCAAAAATGTCCATTAGGTAAGTGTCAAACAATGATCAACAAAGACTACAAGATAGCACCAAAAACTAGAGATGTAAAAGGACTAAAATCACCAAAAATGTTGCTACACTTCATGAGCTAAAATTTGGAGCCACAAGATTCTGTATCCACTGATACGCTCAAATTACACCTCCCTAAAGAAGCATAAGCGATCGTTATCAAGTAAAGAACCCAACTTGTAGGTTAGGGTCGATCCCACGAGGAAAATGGTTTAGACTTCACTTTAACCAACAATTATATTTGTTTAGTCAAATTACTTCCTGAAACAAGTAATTAAAGGGGAGGGGGGGATTTGTGAAACAAATTGTAAGAATTTAGTAAGTAATCAGTAAAAAAAGTTAGTTTTGGTTGTTATCAAGATGAGAGAATTAACTAGGGTATATGTGTTCCCCACAAGCTCATAACACAGTAATCCAAGTAATAGCAATCCTTTCCAAGTGTACTACATGCAAAGTGGTAAGCTAGGTATCTCTAAATCCTTGGTCCGGCATCTAGAGAATTTCACCCCGCACCTTGGTCCGGCTATGTGTGTATAATTTACTAACCCTTACCTTTACCTCATTTTAGACATCACATCGATGTTTGGCTTAGTTATTACTTCGCACCAATCGACACTAGACTATTAGATAGTATCACACTAAATCTATGTTGATAATTATTT